>CAWVNZ010002859.1:0-47416 GCA_963930735.1 Dioctria linearis | reverse complement strand
CTACTCGCTAATATACATACTGAAATATTAACCAAAAATATGGAAAGATTAGAAAATATAAATGAAAATACTAAAGTTTTGCTCCAAAATGATATTATTACTGACAAGAGCATATTCAGAGGCTGAAAAGAGAATAGCGCAATGTATTTATTTTCGGTCGTCTGCCGGTTATACTTTCCTTCGTGATTTGCTTGGACTCCATATGCCCCACATAGCTTCTATGCATAATTGGACAAAATTAAAAGTATATCCCCAGATGTCAAGTAAAATATATTGCATGAAGTAAAAACACAAGTTGATAACATTCCGGAAAAAGATAAAGAAGTTATTATTATGTTTGATGAAATGTCTATTCAAGAAAATCTTGTATATAATATAAGTCGAGACAGGATTGATAGATACGAAGTATATTGCGATGGAGCGAGACATAAAAATTTGACAAAACATGTGCTTCTGTTTATAGTAAGAAGTATCTGCGGAAATGTCCTTCACTATATAGCCTGCTCATCTTCTTTGACTGGAAGTATTTAAAAGATGAATTAATTAGATGCTTGGAGTTTTGTATCCAACTTAGGCTTAACATTCGATCAATTATGTGTGATTAGGGTCCAATAAATATGAAGTTGTTCCGTGAATTGCAAATATCTGAAGATAAGCCCTTTTTTCAACACAATACTAAAGCCATATACGCCTTTTATGACATTCCACATTTATTCAAAACTTTTAGGAATAGATTGCTCATGGGTGAGAATAGTACTTCTGATGGAATAATATGCTGGAGCATCATTGCGTTTATATATAATTCCGAAAAGGGAAAAAGCACAAAAGTGTGCCCAAAACCAACTTATTCTCACATCAGTCAAACCGACTTTCAAAAAATGAGTGTTCCACTTGCTTGCAGGTCATCAGTCACAGCGTTGAAGCAGGTATTAAAAGTTTTCTAACGCTTAAAAAAATTTCCTAAAGAATTGGAATGAAAAGCCGAAGCTACCGCCAAATGTTTCATGAAAATGAATCGATTATTCGATATTGTAAACGGCAATCCCCAATTGATGAGGGATTCGCAAAACTTTGAATTTCTTTTAAAAATGAAAGCTTACATATCTAACATGAAACCCCTTACCTCTAAAAGAAGTGTTTTTTGTTTCAGTTGTTTGTTTATATCAATATTTGAGTCTACAATAAAAGTATCATTATCAATTTTTGAGTTACATCCCAATATTTTTTATATCTACGGTCAGAAATTTAACCAAGATCCATTGGAAAATTAATTTGTACATATAAGAGCAATAAATGGTAATAAAACTAATCCCAGCCTTTATGAATTCAATCAATTCTTGGCAAAAATTATAACAATTAAATTACTGTTTACTTCAACTTTTTCAAATTGCGAGGATGACAGTGACGAATATTTTAATTTGGATTGGGATGCAGTCCTTCAAAATCAGGAAAAATAGCTTAACTCCGATTAATTCAACAAGCATTTTACAGAACATATGTAAGTGAAAACGATGAAGAGGATGTGGCGCTGATACTAAAATCAATAAAAAGTAACCCTCCCTTCTCCGCCGAACTACCTAACACCAACAGGCCTGTTACATCTTGAAGGCAACGTAACACATTACGCCACCAAGAAACAGAAGCAAACACCTTTGGCTAGCTCCGGTATTCACATTATCTACCTAACGAAAAAGAAATGCCTGTCTATATTCATAAGCATTGATTTAGCGCCCCCACGTACCCGAATAATCCAAAATTCCAATTCTTTAGACCGTTGCCAGCCACAACAACGATTAACGCATATAAATTCTAAAGAAAATGCTCAATTTAATTCCCTAGAAAAAAATTTAGGTTTGTCTGGGGCTCGTTATATTTTAAATGGCGCAGCCGCGCGGCTCGAGTCAAATCACTCGTCTAGAGCTTACCGGAACCGTTGCCTAATGTCGGCCACCAATTCCCACATCTCATCTGTTCTATCTATTTCTTGCAACGTTGCAACTAAAAATCCTCTTGAACAAAATCTTATGCAAAAGGCCTTATTTGTTCTACGACAGATTTCTAGACTATTGGTATTGTATATGTACAAAACACGCCACATACGAGTGCCTTTTATATGAGTTATAAAAGCCTGTTTGGAAAACTATGCTACAAAAAACAAAGTGTTATTGTCTGTACTACAAAGCTTTAGGTACTTGGCTGTTGACAAAAGTTTTACTTGGCTATGAGTAGTTGGCTGCTGATTGTAAGTGGGGTCAATTTTTAGTTAGGCCATTCTTTATCTGTATTTAGTTATCTGTGCTTATATACAGCGAGTACCTAAATCGAAAGCTTTGTACGAAAGCTCACGCTACTACTACATAGTTAAATGGAGGCTCGGAATCGAGAGCTTTATTTTCTGCCATTCAGCCTTAACATAATTAATTTGGTTTTTAAATCATAAAGTTTGCAAAAAATACCTCCTGTTTTTTATTAGCATTCATAAAAAATATTAAATCAGAAAATAACATTAAAACGTGTTAGTTATGATAAATAGAAGTATGGAGCTTTTTCCACGCCATCTACATGCCAGTAGTATGCAATTCCAGTTTGTAAGCTTTCTGAAATGCTAGCGTGAAATTAGAATAGAACTTATTTTCATGCAACTCCACTCTGCGCTAGAGATAGCCATATGCACTCCTGCATGCGAAAAAAAGGATGCCAGTTGCCACTCTGCGCTACTCTACTCTATTGAAAATAAGTCAAATATTGTTTTCCACTATTTTGTTTGAGCGTGTCCAGCGCCCCAGGACCAGCACTAACTTTCATACCAACTATGCAGGGTGTTTCATCCATGGTGGTCCATATAAAGCGGGAGGTGATAGTATTCACTTGGGTAAACACAAAATTGTATGGAATGGGGGGAGGGGGTATCGTTTGAAAGTTACAGGGTGATTAAGAAATTATGCTAGGTTTTCACAAAACACCCTGTATCTTAAATAGTACATGGTACAGGGTCACTGTGTAAAGCTAATTGCATGCAGAGCTTTATGGTATTTCCAACGACTGCGCAATCAGCCACGCACTCTTCTCTCCACAGGAGTTATTGCGATCACAAATTGTTGCCACTCACTTTAAGGAAAATATTTTTACTAACATTTACCCTAAATCCTATGCGAGTCTAAAGAGAAACAAAAATAATCATATATCACACGAAAAACTTGCAATATTTAAACCATCCAAAACGTGATTTAATGCACTTCAAGCCAAAAATGTCGTTACTAACAATGTGACCTTATACCGTCCTTATAAATATTCGGAAATTGGAACAATCACTGAGAAGTTTTCGCTCAGAGTGTTAATAAATCTCCTTAAAAGCCTAACACAATTCACAAGTCATTTTCACTAAGTATCCTCATTATCTCTCAGGCTATAGGTAACCCAGAAGCTAAACTTTTTTTCCGAATCATGTTTCATGAATTTTCGTGAGTATTACTCATATTCACAAATTTTCCTTTATTTTCTTTCTTCAGATAATTTTCACGTGTTTTTTTTTTCTTTTGTATTTTCTTATCGATTAGTGCCAGTCAACATTCCAGGCACCGAACAAATCAAAGAACTTTTGTATTCGGAGTAATTCAATTCCGCTTTGATGATGAAAGTCACGGTAGGAGATTGTTTAGAGGATGAGTGGTGTCTTAAAAGTAGGTGCGAAACAGATAAATCGAAGTAGCTACATATAATATGTCTAAAAATAAATGAAAATGAGTATATGAGTATAAATTAAATCTTAATTCAATTGATAGTGATATGTATGGATACTTGCGTCCTTCATTAGTTTTGAGTTCATATCACAAATTCCTGAATTTGACAAGATACGGTATTGCAACCAATTTGAATGGACTTTATATTGCAAGATTGTTCAGATATTTAGCAATTACGAATTGTCAGAATCTTGAAAGTGCATTAATACAATCAATATATCCAAAATTCGATATTCAATTGACTTTGGCACACGTCATATATTCACAACAATTCGAATTATACGTGCAGAAATAACTTCACAGTTCGGTCCTGTGTATGACTAACAAACTAAATTCATTTGGAAAGCTATAAATCAGCAGATTCTATGGCATGAGCTATGCCATACATACCTACCTACCTAAACATAGAGAGTTTCTGATTTTGATATTTGATGTCAATTGACCATGTCAGACAGCGGAAGTCCTTTCTCCCCCAAAACGGACGACTGGCAACATATATAGTTAGTTAATAGAGAGAAAACAGACTCATGCTATGAGGCTAACAGAAAGTTATTTGAAGTCGACCAAATATAGAAGGCGACTCTCCACATTAAACAAGAATTCGCTTTGTCGAGCTTTACCATCAGTCACATTGCAAATATCTTTGGAAGTTATTGGCTTTGCTTGAAATCGAATATATATGTATGTATGTACAAGCATTGGGGTTTCCTCATATATATTGGCTGTTATTAAAAGTATTTAAGGACCTCGTATGTGTTATACATTAATGGAAGATTCTCTGTATTTTTCAAGGGAGGGGAGAGATAAAAGGAACTGTTTAGATTTCAAGTTTGTGTCATATTTAATTTGAATATATGATTTCTATGGTATTTTAGTATTTTCTTGTCAAAATGAAGTTAAATTCATAAGATCAAAATGCAAATGAATGAGCCCCCTTCCATTCTAACTTATTAATATCATTATTTCATTAAATATTAATTAAATTTACTGCACGAAAAAAAGGAATTGTGAATAGAACATTTTCCAAATGTTTCTGGACATTTGTTAGATAAACATAATATGTGTATTCAAAATAATCGAAATAGTAGCTCCAACATTGCTTCTCACATATTCAAAGTTTTGGCAATATATTTTAAATTTATGTATATAACAAATGTTTTAAAAATAATGACAATGTTATCACAACACTAAATTATTTGTTATAACACATTTCTTTTAAATCTGATTTTACCACAAATTTGTACATTGTACACAGTTTTGGTAAATTGTATTCAACATGGCAGAAATAATGAACTTGCAAATTTTATTTTATTGCTATCTACACAATATTTCGTCATAGTCTCATTTAATAAACTAATAATAAAGATTTCAGTAGGGATTATTTTAAAAATGACGTATTGTATATCACTTTTCATATTTTTACTTGTGCTAAGCACTGTCATATGCACCTGTTTACAGATGATGTGCAGGCGTATTCCTGAAGGCCTATTGGTTTAATTGAGGATGGCGTTAGCTGCCTGAATGAAGACCCCGAGAGTATCCACCAATGTACCATCCTAAATAATCTTCTTATTAATCCAGCGAAATCGAAAGCTTTGGTTATTTACAGGACTATCTATTGACACGTCGTACTTTCCTTCAATCATTCTTAATAATAGCACAATTCCATATGTTGAATCGATTCGTAATCTTGGGGTAATTTTTAATAAGACCTTGAAGTGGAACGACCACATTACATAAGTAGTGCTGAGACATCGGAACGGAACATCGATGTTGACATCGCCCAACAAGCATCGATGTGGCGATAATATCGATCATATAGCATCGATGTACAAACCACATCGATGTTAATGAAATGTCTGACCAGAATAGTAGTATATCATAAAAAAAATGCTGTGTTTTTCAGTTCAGAATTTTTTTTGCTCTCGCCTTTATTAATAACTTAATAAAAATAACAAAAACAAAACGAAGCAAGTACCTCTTCAATTCTAAATTAAAAGTTTCCTAAAAATATCTACAGACTGAAGAAACAATAATAACTGGCAAAGGCGTTTTCCCTGCAAACTGTTTCTCTTTTGAGTTATAGTCTCGCCTGCCTTAGAGAACAGACATTCGGCTGGCATTTGGTAGCCACAAAGGACAATATTTTTGCTGCAAGACGTGATAAGCCGAGCTATATAAGTTGGTGACGCTGCCATCATTCCAAAGGATTAATATGAAGTAATTCCAAAGGAGCGCTTAAATAAAGGGGTGTTTCCGATTGCCTACATTCTCAACTTCCTTACAATGCTTCTGCTGTTTTTTTCAATCACCAGGCGGATGTGATTAGGACATAAATGAACTTTGTTGAGCCTGAGAAAGAACTTGCAGGTGGACGTTTTTCTAAAGGGGCCCGTACACAGTTACGCATGTTGGCCAACTCGAGTAGAATAACGATGTTGTCACGCAGATTTGGCCGTGTTTGGGCCTGTTTCTGGTGTGACACGCATGTCAAGCAGTTGGACGAAATCAAATTATGTAGTTTGATTTTAATGGCGGGGCTACAAGTTTGACAACATATTGAACCATGTAGGGCGATGTTTGTCATGCATTCGTCATTCTTAAGTGAAGTCTATTGAAGAAATGATAGCAATTAATAGTTCTAGCAGCACCTGAAATGTGTTCCTATCCTAATGTTGGACAGCAAGTTTGACAGTGTATGGAGAAAAAGCTTTCGTGTGTGGCACACCAAGTTGGACAACATGTTCGCACTGTATGGCCGCTTTAGCTGAAATAATAAACAAACCTGTATCGCTCTCCTGTGGCCTAACTTCGTTGGCCTCCATTGAGTCAGTGACAGCAGTGTGGTGTAAGGTCACTCTGATTGTGTCCACCCAAGTATTTAAAAGAATTCTGATTGGTTCCCCCGAACAATGTTTTCTATCTCCAGCCCAAATAAAAACTAATGATGATCAATTGTAACGATACTTTGAAAATGAAATGGACAATCACTTTACTATTTCTCCTTCCGTTTTACCACGAAAATTTGATTGAAATATACGTCCTTTTTTTTCAAATCTAGATAATTTCTTTTGAATTTTATTTGCTTTTTACAGTATGCATTTATTCCTTACGGTAAGAAGCATGTAATTCCCTAACATCGAAAGAAAAACATTGATGTAGGTCGATGTTTTAGTGCGTCGCCCAGCACTAACATTAAGTTTATCATGCCTAGAATTTACGGTGGCCTTCGTTCGCTTTGGGCCACAAGCTCCTTTACACCTACTGAAACGAGATTGCATTTAGTGCGCACATTACTGGTTCCCTTAATAACTTATGGGTGCGAAATCTATGGCAGGCTTGATTCTGTTTGCTGGAGGATACTTTTAACTACATTTAATTCTATAATTAGATACATATATAACCTTCGTAGATTTGATCACGTCTCACCGCATGCTTCTGATTACTAATGTCGCTAAAATCATTAAACTTGCGCAGCCCAAATATTTGTTTGACTTACTTACGTTCGCTCGGTCCACCCGAACAATAACTCTTATTTTGCCTAATGCTAGTTACCTTGTTAGTAGAACGCCTGTTTTTCATCCAAGCTATCAAATTATGGAATTCTTTGCCAGCTTCGTTGCAAAAATCGCTTATGTCAAGCACGTTGGCCACCTTCAATCACAGTGCATTAATTTACTACTCTTCTTAGAGTAATTCTTTATTATAATTTAGTTTTAAATTTTCTTTCTACTTAAATTACTTTAGTTTTGTAAGTCTAGATATAAGTTTTGAGTTACTATGTAGTATAAAAATCTTTTTTTTTTTTTTTTTAGTTATTGTATTTTTTAACTTGTGCAACCCAAAAGAATTTTATATTCTCATTTGTACAATGCCAATTGCTGAATAAATTGAATTGAATTGAATTGAATACTTCTGATCGGCAATATAGCAATAAAAAAGCCCACTCAAAGGTATTTTGCAAAATAGATTCATTTTGATACAGAAAAATATATATAACTGAATTCATATTAAAATGTAATTTTTTATTGTAAATAAAAAAAAGTAATTGTTAAACTACGCTAATTGCCTTGCCGGAATCTAAGTCTTCGTTTTCGATTTCAACAGCCAGAGACGTTAAACAACAAGTTCAGTTATTATAAGAATGAGACGAAGACGAAACTAACCTGTCCGAATTCGTTTTCTTATCTTAATTTCCCACCAGGAAACAAACATAACCTCACAATGTTGTCTTTTGAATAAGTTAGCCAGCCAGGTACGCCACAATGTCTCGCTCGAATAATAAAATCGACGATGCCTCGACTGGATGACGTAACCAAAGGATAAGCTAGCAATGCCTCCCTCCAATATAAAATCAACGATACCACGAGAATACAAGGTAATCTCTGTACGAACCACGTTCCACCATTAGTGGACGAAATTAAGTTACAGCACATTTAATAAGAATACCTTGTATTCTCTTTTCTTAGAAATTTACAAGAAATGTAATTGAACATAAAAAACATCGAAATTTTTTTCAGTTTAAAACGTCTTGTAAATGAAGCTTCCAAATTGTTTCATTTTTACTATATCTCCTTGTGTGTGTTACGTGAACAATTTTGAAAATCCTAACAAGTTTTAGTATATACACTCTAACAAATTTGTATGTAAAATTACTAGTTCCGTACAGTAAAATTACATTAATCATGAAAATCAATGGCAAAATTACCTTTTTTAATAATTTTCTATTATAATTGGTAATTTTACTACTGTTTTCGGTCGCTTTTTACTAAATGTCCAGAACATTTACTTTGAGTCAGTAAATTTACAAAATGCCATGGTAAAAATACGCGGTTACCGCTGTAATATCACTCGAGCATATTAGAAAAATCCTAGTATCGGCGGAACAAGCGATTATTGCTGTGCCGCTTTTGTTCGTTATTTATTTTTCTCGCTGTTGATAGTTAAAAGACTGCTGCGCGTTTAATCTAATGCGTGCGGAAAATTGCAGCAAGATGTTTTACTTAACTACAAAAAGTCAAAAGCAAAAATATGCCGAACAGGATTTTTTTCACCCTTGTGAACCGAAGTAAAATTTCTACCAGTAAAAAATAGATGGTTTAATGGAAAAACTACGTATACAGTAAAATTACGAAAAGAGGAAAGATAAATTGCTAGATTAGCAAAATACTTCATGGTTAAGTAATTTTACTTAGACGAGTAAGGAGCGTTACTCTCTGAAAGTAAACTAACTTTTGTGTAGTAGTTTTGCTAGCCAAATAATTGAATTTTATATACTAAAGGTAGTGTAGTACTCCGATTATAGCAGGCAACTGCGATGGCTTTGTATTTTGTGGTAAAATTTCTTCGAACATTTTTTTGAGTGTACAATTTGATTATACTTCGATTAAAGTAGCACTAATTGAACACTATTAGTGATAAAAGGGATTTTATATGCTAACACAGTTTGTTGCTGTTATTTTGCTTATTTGGTTAAATGACTCTGTAGTTGCAGGTTTCAGTTTAGTATCGTTGTCATCGTTTAAAGTAATTTTGTCGTGCAAAGTAGTTAAGTTCTATAAAAAAAAAATAATAAAAATTTTTAAAAAAGTTTAATAATATATAATAAGCCGTGCAAAATAAAAGATATAAAGTAAAAGTAATTGTCGTGCAAAAATAAGTAGTACCAAAATGGAAACAATTATAGGAGAAAATTTCGTCGTTGAACTTCTCAAAATGTGGGAACTGGAAGAATTGACTGACTAAATTGAAAGTATAATTTAGTTGGAAGGATTAAAAAATATATATGTAATGTATGTGCAACTTTATTTTATTAAATCTTTTTATGAAACTCATGTCTGTATTACATACATATATATGCAAAATTAATGTTAATGTTTTATTATACATTTGTTCAATTAAAGAATAAATTTTTTTTTAAAGATGAAAATATGTTGCCTATTGTACTGTAGCATTTTAGTAAATTTTATTTCAGCATACCCTGCAACCGAATTGAGTAATATTACTGAGTGTTAATATTCTATTCACATCGAACCTCGTAAGACCCGAAAAAAGTAAAGAAAAGCGATTAATGGCAAATTTTTTGCCGTTGAATCTTATAATATAAATAAAATAATATACATCGCTTTTCGCTTTCGTAAATGTGACAATGAAATTGTATCTTATACAAATTTTTATTGTTAGTGAGTTGTGTCATTAATAAGGGATATGCTTTTTTAACATATAAGTGTTCGATTGATTTACACTATGGATGTACTTATTAACACAGCATTGGTATAAAAAATATTTAACTGAAATATTACTCAAAAACAACGAATATGTTTTTGTAATAATTCAGGTGTAACTAAAACATTTTAGAAAAAACCAAGAGATATGTAGATAACACATCAAACATGGTTAGTTGATATTTAACCAGAGAGGTGTTAGCGATTACCGTCGTTGTTGTATACGTTTGCAATTCTCTGTTTTCTGTCTACCACCACTGTGTTGTTGCTGTTGTTTCTCTTCGAACTATAGTAATTGTTCGGGAGCCTTAATTAGCATCTTATTTCTACTGTTATGTCTTTTTTAACAGGTTTTGATTCAATTGTTTTATCTACATCTTGTAATAGCCATATCACCTCCTCAGTGTCTAATAATATTTTGTCTTAAATAATGTCGTCCAGACAGAGTACCAGATTCTCAAGAAAATGTTAAACATGGGACAAGGACGAAAATCATATGCTGCAACCGCAGATGCTACAATCACAGATCAAAAACCGGAGCTGGAGCTGCGCGGGCAACAACAATTACAGCTGCAGCAACAGCAGCAATCGCAGCTGTTACAACAACCGCAGTTATAACGGATCATCAACCTTACATTTTACCGCACAGCAATTAGAATTTGTTGCTTCGTCTCAGATTTTGGTTGCGGATAGTTCCCCCACCAACCATACCTTGCGTATATAGTTGGAGATATTGTTACGTACGGCCATCCAGGCTTCCTAAATGTGTTTTCGTCTCTAGAGTACATCCTGACACCACTGAAGACGAGATTATTAAACACATTTCATCACGTGTCGGCACTCCGACAGGCAATCAAAGAACCTGCAAAAATTATCTACTTATCATGATCGTGAGAAACGCTAATTTTCTGCCTCCGTCAGGATTCTAGTTCCGGAAAAGCTGTTTCAGGCGGTCCTTTCTTCTGATCTATGGACCTGCAATTCCATTGAGCGTGAATTTGTTACTAAGGGACGTTCTAGATCTTCTATTATGGCAAAAAACTTATTAGCGAAATTGCAGTCTACTACACAAACATAACCGGTCTTCGCTCCAAGACGAAACGCCTTTTTACAAGTTCGACGTGGTCTGCTTTGATGCAAGGTCGTAGATGTATCACAAAAGGTGTTTAAGAAAGAAAATATTGGTTAGACCGTCCCGAAAGTGTAAAAAAATCGACAGAGACTACGTTATCAACAAAAGAGCATACAAAGGGCATACAAAATAAAATAATAAGTGTTTTTAAATCCGTGCTACATGTAGATGCGCTAAGAAATGGAAATTTAAGTTCATCTTATAATTGTTCATCAAGTTCTGAAGAGGCTCGTTCTGAAATGCAATTTAGCGATGAATACCGTAACGAAATTTTCACACAAGCGGGACTACAATGAAATCGAGTCAACAATAAAAATAAAATGTATTTTTCATATACAAGTTTACGTTCATTATCCACGAATTTAGTATTTTCCAATTTCTTTTAGGAGACCCAGAAATATAAATGTGAATAGTTTGTCACAAAAATTGGCTTCATGGGCTATTGAAAGCAATGTATCTTTAAAAGATTTATCAAAATTGCTTAAAATACTTATTGAAGATGGAAACCACAAAAATTTACCATTCGATGCTCGGACCCTTCTTAAGACTCCAAGAAATGTTTCAGTAAGAGGCATGGATAATGGCCAATATATTTTTTTAGGAATCGTATACTTCTTGTGAGATTTTTTAAATATAGAACATTAAACACTGATACAATTCTCCTGTCAATTAATGTAGATGGTACTCTCCTATATCTTCAAGTAGAATCAATTCTTTATGGATTATTTTTGGAAGTCTACATTACAGTTCATGCTCACGACATGTGTTTGACATTGGCTTATTTTTTGGTCCAGGAAAACCAAAGTCATTTAATAGTTTTATGTCCGAAACGGTAGAAGAATTGTGGCTATACAATTACTGTATACGGCAGAAAATATGGGGTAAAATTAAAATGTGTATTAGCAGACGCTCCTGCCTTAACTTGCCTTAAATACGTGAAATACCATGGTGGCTATTCAGCTTGTATCAAATGTGAAATAAAAGGTATTTTTTCTTCAATCAGCAATTCTGTGGTGTACAATCAACTAGATGCACCTTTGCGTACTGACATGATCAAGGATTTTCCAGTAGATAAAATGCATCTTGTTGATGAAGGTGTTGTAAAAAGAATACTTGTTCTTCTAACCATAAAAGTTAATAGGCAGAAGTTACCCCCAAGAAAAGTTTGAATACTAAATCAACGTTTTGAAAGGTGTCATCATTTTATGCCATGGAATTAGCTTTCTATGAAATAAATGCGAAACTATTTTATTGGAACTTTTATTAAACACAACAAAATTAAACAAAATTAATTCATTAAAAAAAAGAAAACAAAAAATTGTTTGCACTTCTTTTCAGGATCCAATGTATTTTGGCGTACCAATACAACTTCCGATTGAATATCATCATTTTCTATAACTATTTCCTCCTCGTAACCTTTTCGGAAATGTTATGCGTGCATTACATTTCCTATTTTACCTTGAGTTAAGCTACTGTAGTTTGAAAGATCCTTATTTGCAATTGGTTTTATATATTTTAAAGGAAATTTCAGTGTCTTCGTCACTGGAAGATGAATCTCTTTCCTTTCCTCTTTTGAATTTCACCGCCAGAGTCAATGTCATCGGTTTCAATGTCTGTTTTATTGAGAATTAGGATTTTATTCATTGAACTTTTAGCCTGCCTATAAGTGTCTGCAGATATTTTAAATTTTAGTAAATGGTAGCTCAAAAAAAATTTTACATAATTAAATACTTACCAGAAACCTTCGATGTAAGCTATTTAACTTTGAAGGTAATCCATTTATTTTTTGGAAACAATCCCTTTTTGCTGTAGCTTGGTGAATATATTTCGTCCACTTAACCTGCATTATGTATATCCTTGTTATTCTTTGTACAGCGATATGAAGCTATAAAAATGCTTCAGGAGGTCTAACTCCAAAATTTAAAAACCAAAAAAATTTATCGACTAATAACTAAATCCCTAACGGGCTATGAGATATTTAACTTTAACGATAAATACAGCTGCTTTGCGCTTGGTTGTACGGGTTATTGCTTATTGGTTATTTTAACTTACCTAATGTGAGCCGGGTACATTCACTGGACGATGAGGGCTTACTGCCATCTTTTCGGTGACTCCTCAGCAAATGACATCTTTTACTGACAATATTATTTCTTCAGGTCTAATGCAGTCTAGCGGCATGACTAATGACTCTGAAAAATTTCTTAACCTGGTATTTTCATGCGATCCGTTTCGTTAAGCGTTGTTTAACTCCTATGGTTCCTCAAAGAAGTCAATATCCGTCACTACATATAGTTTTGTTTTTTGATCCTGTAACTTCATCATCTAATGCTTCTAGTATAACTACGAGTATTGTTATAACTTTAAAAAAGGTGATTTTAATAAAATAAATGACTGGCCATCCGCTGGCGACTGGACCAGGGTTCTGGGGGAACGTGACATTGATAAAGCTGTGACCTCTATTTCTTTGTTTTGCTCACTGTGTACCACTTGTTAATTGGAATCGTATATCGCAGTGACAACCGTGGATCAATGGCTCTTTGAAGTATCTTAAAAATTTGAGGAATAAAGCTTAGATATTAGTTAAAACGATTTTACCTATTTGACGAAGCTTCCGATGACTTCTCTTCAACCTAAAGATCGATGAAGCGTCTGTCTCCAAGTACATTTCAAGCATAACTCATAGTTTTTCCATTGATCCGGATGGCGTTCCTTCCACGCTCATCGAACATTGTGCGACATCCATCGTTTCTGTTTTTGTGTTATTTATTTTATTTATCTTTAACCGGTGGTATTTTTTTTAAACAATGGAAGCTATTTTGGTTTGCGATGTTTTGTACTTCCATTGCAAGCTTCTCATACGCTCTTTTCAGCACGGCTTTATGAAAGGCAAAATCTGCTACGACTAATTTGTTAGAGTTTATTAATATTTGCATTTTTGCAATTGAAAGCGGAAAGTATGTTAAATTGCATTTTCACGGATTTAATTAAAAATCAATCATCTTCTTGGTTTTCCTTCCTTGTTTTTGTCAATTGGCTTCGTTCTTATTTATCGGATCGTACGTAGCGAGTTTTTTTTTCGCAAAGCTTTTTCTGGCGTAATAGATAATACTTCTGGTGTTCCTCAGGGCAGCCATCTCGGACAACTCCCTTTTATTATTTTCATTAATGCTGTATCTCTGATTTCGACTAATTTAAGAATACTTTGTTATGCTGACGATGCCAAAATCTTCCGCATTGTTTCTAATGAGAACGAGTGTGGAATTCTAAATTTGGACTTAGACACCTTTCATAAATGGTGTGTTATTAACTGTCTTCCTCTCAGCATCAACAATTGTACTGATATGTCATTTTCTCGTAAAAGGAGGCCATTGGACTTCAGTTATACTTTAGATGGATGCTTATTATCTAGACTTAACAAAACCAAGGACTTGGGTGTTTCCTTAATACACGTCTTTCCTTCGAGGATGATATTAATACAATCGTTGCCAGGGCTAATGCTACTCTGGGGTTTGTAAAGAGATGGTCAAAGGAGTTTAATGATCCATTCATAACGGAGGTTCTTTACTGCACATTCGTTAGACCTATTTTAGAGTATTCCAGTCCGGTCTGGTCTCCTTTTTATGCTGTATACATAAGTAGTATTGAGGCTGCGCAGCGGAGATTCGTTCGTTTTGCCCTGCGTAAACTGCATTGGGATAAGCCTATTATTCTACCTCCATATGTCGATAGGCTTAAACTGAGACGCGGGATTGTAAAAGTTCTGTTCGACTGAGTTATGGCTGATTTACATTAGTCGAACATGCGATTTTACTGACAAAGTGAGTGAGAGGGTCTTATTACTTTGCACTATTAGAAAAAAAGTAAGAGGTGATCGACTGTCAAAACATTATTTCCCACTCTTTTATAGCGAAGTGACACTTGTGACATTTTATCAAATTGTCAAGTTCAAAAATTAGTCAGACGTCAAAAACAGTAATTCGAAAGATTGTGATAATTTTGCAAAAGCAGTAGCACGTTTCATCAAGAAGGATCCTACATTCCAATTCATTTATGATGAGGATAAAGAAACTGTTGTATCAGGAATGGGTAAGATTTGTATAAACAATTTATTATCATAACATGATGTTACTAAATAGATATATATATTTCAGGGGAATTGTACTTGGAAATTTATGTTCAACGAATGGAACGAGAATGTCCGTAATTTTGAGTAAACCAAAAGTGGCATTTAGATTGACATTAGTAGCACCGTGCTCGTTTGACTATCTTCATAAAAACAATCTAGAGGATCTGGTGAATTTGCTCGCATTACAAGAATAACGGAACCGTTAACACCACAAAAAAATGAACTGTCCGAATATGATAGCAGTTATTCGACTGCTGACCACTTAGCTCGAGTAGTTGTAACTGGTGATCAGAGCAGTGATAAGATTTCTGTACTAGAATCTATTGCCCAAGCAAGAATTTTTCCCAGAGTAAGTGTAGAAATGATGACAAGAGCACCAGTGAAACTAACTCACTCGGAGGCTTCCTATCATGTTGCCCAATTTCGAGACTTAGAAAGAGAATATGATTTAATAATATTTAATTTAATTTTTACATGTAATTGTGTTAAGTGTATATCTATCCACTTTTAAATACATTATTTTATTTGAATTGCACTCCTTAAATCCTTACAACACCAACTATTTACTTGAAGCTTACTACAGTTTTGTAGATAAAGCAGATATCTTCAGATGAGTTCGAGTTATATGTGGGGTCTCAAAATGACGAGCTGATTCTGCTAATTCATCTAATGAGAGAGACAAAATCGGATCAAAAAAGGCATTATTTTCAAGAACAATACAGATACAGAATACAATAGAGAATACAAAGAATTCCCTTTAAAATTTTGACGCATTCCATATTTAAAATTTTTTTAAAAATTGGTAATAATTTTATAAAAACAAAAATTTAAAAATTTTTAAACAATTTTTTAAAAAATTTGTAAAAAGAATTTTAAAAAAACTTTAGAAATTGTTTAAAAATGTTTAACAATTTTTTTAAAAAATTGTAAAAAAATTTTTAAAATTTTTTTAGAAAATGTTTAAAAAATTTTAATAAATTGAGCTGATGTGCTGTGACTTTCTTCAAATATTTTTAATATTAATTTAATATGTATGAGTTTGCTGCCATAATAGCAAAATTTACTGCCATAAAATATACTTCTGGCTAGAATTTTTTATGGCTAATTATGGCATCCCCTTCGTCGGGGAATTTGACATTTAACTCAGTAAAACTTTGCTGGATTATCTTTTGTCCTTACCATTCTTAAGTATTTTCAGTTAAGGGGAAACTACTTACTCTGTTTTCTGGCAATGTTCGAGTAATGTAAATCAGCCATTAGACGCCAGAGAAAACAGCAAAACATTTTATATAAAAGTAAAATGCAAATATAGAAAATATTAATTAAAAACGAAAATTAAATAAAAAGAAAATTAAGTAAAAAGAAAATTGAGAAAATAAAATTGAAATTAATCATCAACCTAAAAGTTTTCACCAGTTATATTCATTTGTGCCCCAAACCCACGAAGGTCCTACGTATCACAGCACCAAAGTAAGGCTTCCAAGGGGAACCCGACCATCGCTCCACCGAGCCCCACCTCAGAAGCCCCACTTGGCGAAGCTTGGAGACTCCAGGTAACGAATTTTTGTATCTTTTAAGTACCGCTCGGACATCCGCACGAGCGCTGGCACCTAACCTGACCACCCTGATACCAGCTCGGCCAGGTGGACGAACTGCAGCCAGCAGTGTAATAACTACAATCAAATATCCGCTTTTGAAGCTCACCTTAAACGGTGAACTAAATCCGGCAACATAAAATATATGGTGATATTCCGACCACATAAGCAAATCTTGTAACAATATGTAAAACAAATCTAAGAATATATCTAACCTTTCTGCGGTCAAAGTCTTTATTTTCTTGTACGTACTTACACTTCCATAAAATGAAGACAACCTATATTGATGGTAGGGTAGTAGGCTATTTTACCAGGGAACGATACTCTAGTCCTTAAGTAAATAAAATCATGAAAGTGACGTAAAGTCAATTTACCTCGAATTTACTTTACAACTTTGAAACATTTCCAGTTAAGCACTTTGAAACAATCTAAAAGTTTGTAAAATTTCATTACAACTTCCATGAGAACCACGAGTATTTTTTTATTTAATTTTTTTTCTTCTTTTCATTTTTTTAAAAAACTTCTCTCGAAATTATTCTGTTAATTTGTGAAGTTTTCTAAGCTGAGTTGGTGTGTATCGTGTAAATGTTCACTTTCAGATCATAGATTGGTTTACAAAAAATCAATATAACATTGACGCATATCAAATTGAATGACTTCTTCTTCCTATACAGAGAGATTTTTTTTTTATAAGAAACATGAATTTATTACCATTTCAATAGCATTGAAACAACTTTAAAAAAGATTCTTTTTTCTTATGTTTTTTTGTTTTTTTTTTTTGCCAAGAGTGGAGGAATAATTGGTTATTCAATTACCATGAACTTTGACCAGGTTCAATAAAAAATAATTTACTTAAATATACAAGAGGTAGGACCCTATTTATGTACGTGCGAACATAGAATATTTCTTTGGATTTAAATTGAATAAAAACTTTGCAAAATGGGTAGAGGCTTAAGATGGGTTTGAAGAAAGTTCTAGGAAAGATATAGGTTATGTTATTGTTGGCCTTCAAGGAAAACGAAAAAAAAATGCATTTCATTTTTGTTGAAATATAAATTTCATTCTGATCTTTTCTATTATCACAGAGCGTACATATTTATATATATTATGTAAATCTACCACTACTTGATTTTTAAAGGCTATTCAGATAGAAATTGGGAAATTTTCTTAGGATTCTTAGAACTAACCTTTTCCAATTGGAATTCAGAAAGCGGCTATACAAATCTAATACAGTTAAACCCGGATAAAAGTCCACCTTTTACCTGCACGTATAAGAGTACAGAAATATCATGACACATGCAATCTGCCCAAAATTTGTATGAAATCGCACTCGCTTTGGTGCATCCCGCTTATCTGCATAAACCGTTTACTTGCACCCACTAAGCTTGTCCCTTGGCTGGATTTTTCATTTATTTTTACTCATTTTCATGCACAAAAATAAATCTGAATAAAAGACGCATTTTCACTTTATAAAATCTGTATAAATATAAAATGATCGAATCAACACCAACAGTTCAGTTGTTCAGTTTTTCTGTTGCACATATGTATTCATGAATGTACGTGTGAGTTGCTTAGCCTCGTAAAATCGCGTACACTAAGGATAGGACCGCTAATCCCTATGTAATTTGGATAATTTGGCAACAAAATGCATTTTACTTTGCACAGAAATGCATATTCATGTGATCCATAGTTACTAAGATGAGGTTTTTGGAGAATTTACATACATTTTTTTTTTTAATTTTCAGAGAAATACTACTGATTGAGGAAATTTTATGCTGGACAAGCAAAGCCAACACGTTTTGCCAATTTGACAGACTTGCTTAGTAGAATGAGTTCGCATCCACAAGAGCTTCTCCCTTAAAAGTGCATAACATGATAATTGTCATAAGGCATCTTACGTAGTGGTTGCTTCAGGTGCATTGAAATTTCAAACTTTCTCCCTCCCAATCTAAATACATTTCTGATTAATTTTCATAATGTCACCACAATAATGCGTATTGCTAAACAGGAGCAAAAATATAGGAAAATAGTCTTAGAAAATGGTAACGTAAATCGAAAGCGCTTCAGAAAAGGACTCCATGAAAAAATTGATCGAGCGATAGCGACTTGGTTTTCCCAGATGCGTGTTGAGAATGACGTAGTGAGTGGTCCGATGGTCCTAGAACAAGCTATAAAGTTCGCTCAGATGCTGAAAGTGAATGACTTTGAGTCTAGTAATGGCTGGTTACATCGGTGGAAGAAGAAGTAGAAAGTGTCTTTCCACAAAATCCATGGCGAAAAAAATTCTGCTGACCAAGCATCTGCTTCGGAATGGATAAAAAGCCAATTGCCAGAATTGATGAAGAACTAGGTACGAGCCAGCCAATATTTTCAATGCCGACGAGAATTGTCTCTTCAATAAGGCATTGCCAACTGGAACATTTGCTAAAAAAGGGAAAAATTTCTAGGGGGCAAAACTCAGAAGGAACGTCTGAGTCTTTTATTTATGTGTAACATGGATGCAACGGAAAAAGATATAATTGTTATAGGAAAATCAAAGAATCCTCATTGTTTTCGTGGCAAGCAAATTCCTATCGCTTATTACTCCCAAAATAAGTCCTGGCTGACTAATAAAAATGGGTTGAGTATATTAAGGGATTTTGACAATAAAATGTTGAAACAAAGAAGAAAAGTTCTTCAGCTGGTTGATAATGCAGCATGCCATAAATTGCCTCCAAATACAACTTCAATGAAGGAATCATTCCGTTGCTTTAAAGCCTACTACAGACAAAACATAGTACGAAGACAATTGTTGGCATTTGAAAGAAGTTCTTCTTTGAAGGAATTCTCTTATTCTCTGAATATCTTGGAGGCTTTAAAGATTGCTAAGCATTCTTGGTGGCTTGTAAAACCAAGCACCATCAAAAACTGTTTTAGAAAAGCTGGTTTTTCTCAAGTTATTGAAGATGATGTTGAAGAACTTTTGAGCCTACCAATTGCAGAGACAGAGTTTGAGGAATACGTTGCTTGTGATGCTTTTATACAATGTTAAGGGGAACTAAGTGAGGAGGAAATTTTACAAGAAATTTCTATTGAGAAGGATAGTGAGGTAGTAGATACCGAAGATGAAACCTCCCATATTAAAAATGCCAATGCACCACAGCCAAGTCGTTCGGACGCTCTTCTAGCTTTAAACGTACTGCGAACTTACCTCGAAAGTAAGGACTTGCCCTTTGACAGCATTGAATTGTTAGAAGAACAACTCGCTGAAAAACATCGTTAGCATATATATGAATTTTTGCATCCTTTACAACTTCCGGTAGGTCATTAATAAATATACTGAACAAAAGCGGTCCAAGTACTGATCGCTGAGGAGCTCCGCAATAGAGCGGTAGAAGACCAGAGAGAATATTTTTCACTTTAACTTGCTGCGACCTATCAGTTAGGTAATTCCGGATTAGTTGAACAGCCGAAGAACAAAAGCCAACATTTGAAGACAGCTTATCCAAATGCATATAATATGCTGTCGAGTTCCTTAGAAAAATTCAAGAGCACAAGAACGCTAATGTGATCTTTATCAAGTGAACATCGAATATCATTGGTCACTTTTAGTACAGCTGATTCACAGCTAACGTGAGAACAGAAACCGGACTGTCACTCAGAGAGAAAGTTCATATCCTCCAAGTACTCCTGTATCTGCACTGCCATCAACTTTACTAATACTTTAGAAAAAAAACACAAAATGCTAATCGGCCGCAGATTATTCATATCTTTCGGAGATATCTTTTTTTGGTAGTGCCAGCACCGTGGCAGTCCTCCATAAGCGCGGAAAAGTTGAGAAGGTGAGGCAGGACTTAAAGACATGTAATAAATGTCTAATAATGAAAGGCAGAACAATTTTAATGAATCGCGAAGAAACTTCACCTGCTCCTATTGCATTTGATCGTATCGCATGGATAGCCCTTAGCATCAACACTACGGAAAGAGAAAGCTATTTCGTGTTCAGTTAAAGGAGAAGAGTGATTAGAGAGATCTGCTTGATTTTGAGGAGCTAGGAGAACGAAAGTGAAGAAAGCATTTAGGTTATCTGGGCTGAATTCGCACACAGGACTAACCTCCTTTCCACTAATCACGGCCCTCTTAAGATTTTTCCACAGTATCCTTGGCGACAAGTTGGGGTTCAGTTTCGATGTGAAATACAAACGCTTTGATCTTCAAATTTCCGCAGTTACTCGAATTCGAGCCAATCTGTACAATTTCCTGCTATAACTAGTTTTAACATGACAATGGAGTCGATAGAGATACTCCCTCTGAATAATGAGAGTAGATGTTTCAGCAGAAAACCATGGCCATGCAGTGACCAAAATGCACTTTCTTTTCAGCGGAACATGGCTCTCATACAAATATTTTAATTGACTGTTCAGAATATTTGCTTGTTTGTCTGTTGAAGAGGTATTATATAGGGCAGACCAATCTAAAGAATCACACTCAATAGCAACATCTCGCAGATTAATATTGTTATAATCCCTAAATTGGATCACCTCGGCCTCTGGAGGTCTTAAGGGAATCATGTAGCTTAAAAAAAGTTTGTCGTGATCAAAAATACTGGGAGGGCTAAGCTGGCTATGAAAACAGACTCGCTCTGGATCTGATGTCAAAAATAAGTCAAGAAGAGACGGACTAGACGTATTAAAAAACTTAGAAGTCAGGTGTTTACAACAGTTAGGTGAAGATTAGAAGTCAGGGTCAAAAATTCACTAGACGAAGCACAAAGACGAAGAATGTCGACATTAAAATCACCATCCAAAGAACATGGACAATATACAGCGCCAATTATACATTTAATAGTACCCAAGTTAACCTTCGACAAAATAAATTCTATACCGGGTATCTCTGAAGCTCCTACAATCTCTGCCGTGTAGCAATCTCTTATGTTAATTGCTACGCCACCATCAACTCTATGCTTCGATCATTGTGGTATAGCTTATACCCTTGTAACCCGACTGTAGAGGAGAGAATATGTTCCCGTAACCTCGTCTCGTTGGCCAAAATAGCATGCACATTTGACCACAGGAACATTTGCTGAATTTCATCAATTTTATTTCTAATGCTTCTAGCATTGACTGAACTTCCATTAAAGCCAGATGCCCGACTAGAAAGAACTTTCAACATTGCTCTCACCATGTTCAGAGATTACATGTTACTAATATCGAAAACATGAGTTACTAACACACCAGGTGCAAGTAACACATTCAAGGGGCAGAGCAATTACACCATAGTCACTATAAGGCGACAAGAAGCACACCAAAAGAACGCTGATAACATTTTCGATTTGACAAGAAATAGAGAAATAATTAACTTGTAAATTTAAGAGTAATAGAGAACTATAAAGGGGACGGGGGTAGGGAAATCTTAATGGTTTCCGAGATAACGAGACTTAAAGATACTTTGGGTATGGTTTTATAGATCACCCTATAACTTTTGAACGTTACACCCTATAATTATGACTAGATAGATAATCATTGGAACTTTCTAATGGTCTGTAAAATTTTTACCCTCCTCCTCTCCGTTTTGAAGATGTGACTCAACAAAAATAAAATTTCGGAATTTGAACCAGTTTTTTTTTGTATTTAACTACTATTTTTATCAAAAAACACGTCATTAATACACAATTTTTGATGCTGAATTCAAAAAGCTCAAAAGCTTTGTTTTTTGCACTTTTTCTTAAACATATCTAGTGAAAAAGCTCACTTCCAAAAATAATTGCCTACTTTCTGGCACTTATTGAACTTTTTCGCTGAATTTGCTTAAGAAAATTGGAAAAAACGCAGAAAGAGTTACTTTGTGGGTATTGACTTTAATAGGTCATTTTAAATCTAATATTTTGGGCATGTTAAATCCAATATGAAAAAATGGTCTCGATGACATGTTTTTGATTAAAAATAGTAGTTAAATAAATAAAACTGAATTAAAATTCCGAAATTTCAACTTTATTGAGTCATAGCCATAGGTCCAAAAAGGGAGAAGAGGAGGGGAAAAATTTATAAACCATTGGAAAGATTCAACAATTATCTATCTAAAAAAATGTTCGTAAGGTGTAAAAATCAGAAGTGACAGGGTGATCCATAAAAGCATACCCAAATATCTTTAAGCCCTATTATATTTTCGCTCATCAAAGTATAACCTATCCAAAGAGTTGGGGTTTCACACCACTTACGGGGCACCCTGTATAAATAATGGTTAGATGTTGAAAAGCTGTAATCTCGATTCCTAATTGAAACTAAATTCTATAATACAAAATGCTTCTACCGCGAACCTAAACTACAATAATTTAAATTAATTAATATAAAAGTCCAAAAAAGGGGTATTAAAAACAAAACGACAGAGCAACAGAAAGACGAACGCATCTTTCACTAATATAACTTTTCCAACCATTTAATTATGTACATAACCTCAATAAATAAAACATATAAAACTGCATTTCTCATGAAAGTTTCCCACAAAAGCACTTAAACAAACTGGAAAATATCTTTTAAAACAAATCCGATTTAATAATTCTCATAATTCCATCGTTTTCAGTCGCAATTCTCTAGGAACTTACTTAAAACAATAATCACAAAACGAAAATTTAATATAATATCTCAAAAGCATTGAAATTTACTTAATTGGAATGGGGAAAAATGGCGGCTAGTGGGCGGCGGAAAACGGTTAAATGTATAATATTTTCCAGAAAGGCATTTGACAGCGAGCTAGAGTTAGACAAGGTATTCTTCGCTATGTGCTGCCCAAAATATTCCAAGAACTTTAACCAAGTATACAAAAGTTTCACGGAAACTTTTGTGGGAATAACTGAAGCGATTCAGAAATAAATCAACCTTCGTATTTCATAATGAAAATTGTTCATCTTTTACGAGTGAATTGCGAATGTCAGAAAGTTCAAAATGTTTAAAACTTTTCACCTCTTCTACTGCAGCTACAAAAAAAAAAAGGAAAATTATTGAAAACTTGAAGAGATTTTGGATGAAACCAGAATGGTTATTTATGGTGTAAAATCTGAAATGAAGGTCAATTTAAAACTTTACGGAAATGAATTTATGAATTTATGTGCATATGGATGTGCATTTGCATTTTATCGAGAAAGTTTTCTTTTTATTTTTCGTATTGGAAAAATTTCTATTACCGAATTCTGACTCCTATGTATTTGAGGTGAGATTTTAGTTTTTGTCAGAGATGATTAAATGATCGGAGCTATATCAACATATTGACAACATGTTCTAGCCCTGATTCAACAGATTTAGATAGAATGATGGTAGAGGAGTATAATAGGAGTTCACAAACTCTCAGAAGGTCTAATATGGGACAACAAAGTGCTGTGAAAAAAATCACTATTATTACAATATTAGATTTTTATGGAACTAGAAAATGTCAACGAACCAATGCCACATAGCGTTAAACCACTATGATTGGTTACGGTTTGTAGTTATTGCCCCTCCCCCTCCCCCTCCCCCAGCCACCATGATTATGTTCATTCATAACCATTTTTTTTTGTTACATAATCTTACAAAATTTGCAGGTTAATCTCAGAGCTGATTAACGTTGAAAATTTTTCTCATCCAATCTGAAAGATCAGGATAAAATGATATGAGAGAATGACACCAGATGTCGTAACATATGACTTTTTACTGTCAATTTTGTTATAACAAGTAATGAATCGGAATCAGTGTATGTGTACTTTCTTCAGTGATAATTTTTCGTTCGCAAGGGCTATCCAAGCTACAGGTATGTACTTTAATAAATCTGATATTCATTGGGTTCTATCAAAGAAACATAAAGACATACAGAACTTGCATTAGGGGTGTGAAATTTTATTGGACAATTATTCTTCTTGGGTTCTCGACCGGAGACCCGCTCGATGAGATCACGTTGGTTGGGCGAGGCAAATGATGCTGAGAGTTGAGTGTTTTGTTCACTCCTTTGTGCTGCGATTTTCTTTCAAAGCGGCATTTGGAGTGTGAATACACTTCATTCGTTTTTTAGCACTGGGTGCTATTGTTTTGACACAATATTTCACGTGTCTGTTTGTCTCCAAATTTTATGCTATTTCATATGCCAATGGTTCAGACCATCTCTTCATGCTGTTGTGGTCCGTGAATTATATTTCCCTATCCTAAGCGTACGCAGCATCCCAAATACGGGTTTTTCTCGTTCTCTCATTTTCTGTTTGCTTTTTCTTTTTGCAAGCCAAAACAAATTTCCCCCTTCAGCTCGCCCGCGGCAGCTCTATTACTTGAGACATTTTGGGAGTGGAGAATTTACTCTTCTTGCATATTCTGTATGTCGTTATGATTGTTTGGTTCTATGTAGTCCTTTTTTTTAAATATAAGTACACAAATAGAGTTATATGAAAATTATTAGTTTTTGTTGATTTGTTGACCGCCAGAAAAAAGTTCCGCATCGAACCGTTGAACAATTACTGTCTTTCGATAGTACTAAACATTACGGAAAAATCACAATCTTGTTTTTGTTCCACATCTGTGCACTTTTTGAATAATGTCCCTTTTGTTTTCAGGTAGCCGTATCGCTTCTAGGACAGAGCAATGTGATATGAGAAGAAAAGAAATATTTTTGGTGTTACACAGAGACAAAATTCTGACTTTAACGTTATCACAGCGCAATAAACACTTATTTGAGTACATTTTGAACAAACTTAATTTAACTGAAGGAATGATTGTCACAGAGACGCAAGCAAAAATACCTTTTAAAAGTCTATTGGATTTGACTACAAAGCGATTGGTAAAATTACAAGGTGAAGTTTTATCTAATGTGTTAGAAGAAGTAAAAGAATTAAATAAATATATAAATGGGGAATGGGCGCAGCAGTGGGCATGGGATTTTTAAACAAAATTTTGCAAACAAATAATTTGAGTATGCTGACTCCAAATCCAAAGTTCTAATATGTACGGTTGTTCCTTTAGAAATTTTTACTGGCATTACTTGAAACGAAAAGCGGATTTATTGGAAGAACCATCGCACATCAACTACTGGGTACTAGCATAGATGGCACAAGAACTAGATGTCGCATGCAGTATCAAAAAAGTATACAAAATTTATATTCCGGAATGGACCACAACATTTGAACTGATGTGTACGTCGAGTGATTCATATTTTTTCGTATCTGAAGTGTTGAGGAGGTCGATCAAACGAATACAAAACTGCTGTTAAAAAACATTTGCTCTCGGCATACTCTAAACCGTGTTGTGGCCCATTACAGAATGCACTATCCAGTTCACAATTTGTATGCTCTGCTTTAGTATGCCATGCGACATCTAGTTCTTGTGCCATCTATGGTACTAGGTAGTGCAGGCCTATAGAATTTACATTCAAAAAAGAAACACCCGAAAACGTTAAAAAATTATTCATTAAAATAGAACAACAAATTACTAACAACTATTTCAATTAATAATAAGAATTTATCTTTTAAACATATTCTCCTACGGACGATATTTGATGGAAAAACCTGCAACATTTTGTGTGATAATCCATTAACGCAGACCTGTTTTAGGTCGAGCAGAAGAACCCCAAAGGATATGAACAATCTGAAAAAAGTTTTGCAACACGATTGTGACACAACATAATAAAAATTCAGAATTTCCGTTCTTCACTCATATATAAGATTTTCAAATTTCTTCTTCATCCCATACAGCAGAAAATTACATAGGGACATCTTATTCTTGCCCCACAGATCCCATAGCTTTCCCGGGATAAATAGGAATTATTCAGTATGTACTTAAGACTTTATTTCTAGGAGTGATTAGAAATTTCCCATAAGTTATTCCACGGTATATCCCACAACTAGTCTCTATGGGAACACTCTCAATATTTTAAAGAAAAATTTAAACGGAATGTGTAGGACAATTTTGGGACAAACATGGGAAAGCCGTTTCTGCCTCTTCCAGATTTTATTTCGGTATGATCTTTGATTCTTGTGGTTCGCGTGGTGAAGTACTTATTTGTTGCTTGGTGTACTTCCGTGTGTTGTTTTTGGAGAACAAAAAGAGTACAACAAAAAATGTATGGAAAGGAGCCATATAAGAACTGCGTTGTTTAAGCCAGCTACATGCGTGAAGCTTTGTGGCGACGCGTCTGTGTCGGCTAGGTCGTTCCCCAAAATTTATCGAACCAACGTATAAACCAGGTCAAGTGTTCTCCAAAATTACATGCTAGTCACACCTTGCTGGCACATAGGAAACCGTAGCTAGGTAGGCTAAGAATCAATGTATTAAAAAACAATGTAAACAGATTCAGTTTGTTTTTGTAACGTCAACGTGAAGACACGAGAAAATATATTAATTAAACAATACTTTCAATAAAGACGAAATAATTCTTTCCTCCAAGAAACTGATTAGCTTTTATTTGTTTTGGGAAGACCTTCGAAACAGTGAACGACAATGCTCATGAACACCTCTTTTCGGTGAATCCTTCTTTGTTACAGGGTTTCTAGAATTGTACTTTAGAGAAACGAATTTAGGGGTGCTACACCAGGCGAGGTCAGCACCGGGAAACCCCAGGAAAATTCCGCAGTAAACGACTGGTTACGCTGTGAAACCGATCTCGGTGTGCTGCAACATCATCATAACCGAATTGCAAATCAGAAGCGATCAGTTGTGGTTCGGTTGCCTTCCAATACAATCTACCATCATCGTATGTGTCATCTTATTTGGAACAACAGTCCGCTGATAAGCTCTGGTGGTCAAATCTGTGGTCGGTCTAATGTTGCAGCTCAGTACTAACTGGGGCTTGTCCTACACGAAATAAATTCTACCGAACTGTCATGGGTGACAGTCCAACCTAAAGAAGTTGTAGTCATTTCAGGTTAGGCCCTTTTGTCAAACTCAAGACTTGTGCCTGAAATACTACAGTCATCTTCCACTGGTACCATTACGTCAGTACCAATGTCAACTGGCAACTACTCAAGTCGTTGTACAGAATATGGTCTAAACTACCAAAGCTATACTAGAATTCTATTCGCTTCTGCAATTTCTTCTTTTTTTGGCAAATAAATTTCAGAACGTGATTTTTTAATAATTTTTTCATAGGTATTCAATTTGCCTGTGTTAAAAATATTGGATTTATGTTTTGTGCGCATACCCCTCTGGCATATACTTTCCAGCCATTATTTATTTATTCATTTTTAAAGCCTAAACATAAAAAAAAATGGTACCAGACAATATCCTCAGTTATTACCCCGTACATCCTGCCAACAAACTAAGAGATCCGTAAGACGTCCTACTCCTAGGTACGCTTACATCAGGAATTGCACATTATTGAATGCCGTAACTGTGCCTAAGTAGAACCATAGGAAATCCTGTGGAAAGGGCATGAGATCTACCAAGAACATCCCAACCCCGGACATTCATCACTCCCAGGGAAGTACTAAGTTGCTAAAGGGGATCAGACTGGATTTTCCATGAACAATTTTTATATCCTAACAGGATTTCTTAGTAACATACCACGAACACATTTGTACTGTATGGGATATAGCCTATAAGCTTGACTTGAAGCAATGGCAAACTAGAGGAGCAGAAGCAAGAAACTGCTTAAAACAAAAAAAAATCTTTTCTGACACAAAAATTTTATAATGAAATGAAGCAAGCAGTTGATTTGCCTAACCAGGACGGAGGCAACAGTAACGATGGTAATACTGCCCGAAGGTTCTTTGGAGCTCCTGAGAAAGTAGCAGAAGTAACTTTAATAAATCTGTTTGGCACACTTTTAAGCGCTCTGTCAAGTGTCGCATTTAAAGAATACTACCTAGAAATAGCAAAACTCTTAAAACAACTCTAAAATTGGTATAATATGAGCGCAACTGTTCATAAAATTTTAATAGATGGCGCGGACATCATTGAAAGTATGCTACTTCCACGACTGATGTTAACTCCAACATAGACTTAATTAATATCTTGTTGTTGCCTTCGGACTCCATCCCATCTACGAAAAATATCAAAAAAGACACAAACGCTTTTCTCGGAAGATGTATTAAGTCTTCTTAAAACTCCAGATTTTCTGCACACGACTGGTTTGGATGATAATGAGGATGATAACAATGATGGTGAATGATGGTGGTAGTGCCGATGTTCTTTCCGATGCGTTGAGATAGTGATGAGAGATTGAAAGCTTTTAACTTCTGACGGCATCAACCCAAAGTTCCTAACGGTTATAATCCCTCTTCTAAATGGACCTTTATTATTGCATATTGTCAGATCTAGTCTCCAACGCGGGAGGGGGTGCCGGTTATGAAAGGATAACTCAGCCTTAAAAATTAGAAATATTTCAAATTTTGATTCAATACTTAAAACTACTAATACAAAATAAAATTCATTTATTAAAAAATATAAAAAAAAAAATAAAGTTTAGTCAGATTGACGTCCTTGCGTTTGCCGCCCTTTTATTTCAGGAAAAAAAAGTAATGTTCTGTAAGCAGAATAAACTTCTGTAGTAAAAAAGTGATACTGCTACTGCGTGTAGGCATAAGGGTAGCAAAAAGACACTTTTGCACCAGAATTCAATTATTGCTGCAAGTGCTGCTGCATATTAGTAGAAGGGTAGAAACCACTGTTGCACCGGAATGCAATTTTGCTGCAATTGCTGCTACGTGTACACACGACTGTAGCACAATGCTTCTATAATAAAAAAAAATAAATTCAGATTAATCTCTGAATACAGAATTGACTTCTGTAATAAGAATAGGAGTAATATTTCTTATTCGACTCTGAACAGAATTCATCTTCTGCTTGGTGTGGGCAGGAGTCTAGCAGATTAATCTATACAGCAAAATTAATCTTCTACATAGGTGCAGGCAGGATTGTAGCATATTAATCTTTGCAACAGAATCAACTTCTGTAATAAGAATGGAATATTATTTCAGATTATATCTGACCAGAATTAGCTTCTGCAGGAAATGATAGGAAAACTCTCTGACCAGCATTAGACTTCTGAAATAAGGTAGAGAATATTCTTTAAACTCAGATCAACTCTGAGAAAAGAATGGTGCCATCTACTGAGGTTCGTAGGTTTTATATAGCCGCTGTAACAAGTTACGTTTTTCTCGCCTCTTTGTATTGCTCTAGCGACGCTTGTTGCATTTACTTGAGGTGCTTGCGACGAGAGCAAAACTGATTTTACGTAATGTAATTTGATGATATTAAAATAAAAAAAGTAAATATATGGAGGCAAGTATAATTTAAGGTAAGTGTGCGATATTTTTTATCCTTTGTATGTCTGACAATGTTTGTGTGTGTTCTTCCAAAAAGTGAAAGCATTCTAATGTTGTATCGATTCCCCAATTAGCCAATCCTATCTCTCATAATGACCATCGTTCGATTAGTTTATTGTGTTACTTGTCAAAAGTACTTGAAAAGTGAATCTACTGGCAAACTCTGGAGTATTTACTGTGTGGTGATCTCGTTAGCACTTGGCAATTCGGTTTTCATCCAGGCCATAGTTATCAGAGTGAGCTCCACAGAGTGACCACTGACATCCCATCTGAAGTTCATAGGGGTCATATTAGCATTTTATTGCGTCCTGATTTCTCAAAGGTGTTTGATAATGCCTCGCATATGAATTTTCGCGCTTAGCTGATGGGACATCTTCTCTTCTCTCGGTGTGCTACTCTACTAATCCATAGATTTCTGTTTCATCAATGGGAATGAAATATTCTAAGCGATGGAGTACTCTCAATAAGATTCCTCCTATTTAACCGTAATGTTTCCCAAGATCTCAAGGGTCCAGTCTCAGCCCAATACTTTTTATCTTATTTATTAACGACCTAGCAGTTAGGACAAGTGATGGTAACATCAATTTGCATGCAGATTATGTGCAAATTTACCTCAGTCAGCACATCGGTCATATTGAGGATTGTTTTGCGTGCATTAACTGTTATCTGGAGTGGAATACAATTAAATGCTCAGCACCAATCTTTATTTCAATGCCAATAAATCGGAGAAAGAAGTCATTGAAATATCCTCTCATTACCTCCCGCGATCATGATTGCAATCACGATTCCATATGTTACTAAGGTGCGCAGCTTAGGAATAACTCTAAATTTGAGCATTTGAGTCTCACTTTTTCCCAAATTTATGGCACCTTTCGACAACTTTGGCAAATCAGCAAGTGTCCTTTCAGGTAAATTCAGCTGCAATCATGTTCTAAATCTCTAATACTGCCGCATTTCATGTCTGGAAATATAATTTTTTGTGAAACTGGATTCCGCTTGCTCTATACTCAATGTTGGTTTTAACAACTGTATAAGATTCATCGATGGTCTGCGTAGGTTTGCCCACTTCTTCCATCATAGCTTTTCACTTCTTTGATGCTCACTGGAAACCTATATGATACGTAGAGCTTTTTTCCGTTTCTCTATTGCTCTGTACAAAACCTCCAGTCATATGTACTTATCTAGCTATCTAGTTGAGCCTCTCCATTCCATTAGAGGTCTTAAGTTGCGAATGCCAAGATTTCGATCGTCAGTGTTTGTAGCGTTTTACATTGTCCAAGGGAATCATTTTTAGAACGCATTGTAAAAAAAAATAAATTGCGCTGGACACCAAGAGTCACATAACTTTTTTTAAAAAACAGCAGATATTTTTCTGAAATAATAAAAAGAAAATACATCCAATACCAACAGAACCCCAAAAATTGCGTATACAGAATAACCTTAACCCCAGAAGTAGTAGATATATTTGTTTCCAGTCGAAAGATCAAAGTTTCACAAAGTCCACTAAACAGCAGCATATCACTAAGCAAATTGAATTCCCTTAACTATAATGAACAACACAGAAGAGGGAAGTATACGCGGCTAATTTTCCTTTTCAACATCAGATGCAGCAATTCAACGCAATGTTCCTATTCTTTCCCAGCTATATAGCTGGTTTGGATTTATATGTATTTAGTTATACCAAGATATTTTATCTCAATAAATTTCGCCGAAAGTGTACGAATCATACGAACACACATTCCTCCCACATAAATAAGGGTACACTTTGTATCCGGCAATTGCTCCATCTGCATCCCACTAAGCAACAGCAACAGCAGAATGCTCCCATTCAGCCCCAAGAACGCATGGAATAAATTGAATTTTCCTCGACATATCTGAACCAGATTTAAAATCCTTTGCTGCCTTTGCCCAGTCTTTTGAATACCATGACCATACAGAATCAGCATTATCCGCAACTTGCTCTTGGCCATTTTAAATAAATAAATGATTTTCTTCCTTTTTACAACGACGGTATATAATGATGCACCTACATACAGTATATAACTAGATCCAAAAGCCTCTTCGCGGTGGAAATGCTTATTCTGGGAGTATACATCCGGGACTCTAGGGAAGAGAGAGAGAGAGAGAGCGCGATGGAGGTTTCAGTTGGAAAAACTGAATAAGCATATCCAGTTATAAATTTTATTTCGTTCAAACTAAATGAAATGTTCCCCTTCATCACTCTCGGGATTCCTGATCCTGACCACTTCGACATACCTAACCAACGTTGAAAGAAGTCCACATGAAATTCGTCACAGAGGATTCCTTGCATTGAACGCCCCACTTCTGAATATTTCTTCTCCTCTCTCATTATTTGTTGCTTAACAAAAGGCAAAAACAAAAAAAAAAAGACAAAACCTCAAAACATTTCTCCATATACAAACAAAATTATTTCATCAATTTACCTACATACATGCATATACAGTTATAGCTATATACATAAAAACATGGCGTACTTATATACAAAAATGTTTCATATTATTAAAATTGGCCAGGGTTCAAACGGGATTTAATAAAATTGAGCGCAATGTCAAGCCCCAGACCGAACCCAGGGAATGGCAGGACGAAAATGGTTGGGAAAACAGGAGATATACCAGGAAAAGAGATCGGACAAAGCTAATATTTGCTCCATTGCATTTGCTGGTTAGGACTTTCTGGAATTTTATTTTTTCCATCCAGGAAAGGGAGAAAAATTAATAATTAGAGAGTTGAATTTATTTATTTTATTTTTGTTACTTTAGAAAATTCACTGTTGCACAGACAGGTAAATCATTTCACCGATAAAAGGGATCGTTTTCGCTTTGAATATTTCTCAAGGGCAGGGGGTATGGGTACCTACCTACTTTTGTGATTCTTTCATAGAAGATGGAAAATATCTGCAATATTCCATCCTCCAGATAACGAGGTCTCCAATTACACGATAAAATTGTTACTTGAACTTTTTCTTGTTGATATCTCAAATGCTGCAGGACATGTGTATCGTTGAAGAGAACTTATTTTTTATAAGTGAAAAAATCACAACTATAGATTTGAAAGTTTTTATCTACTTTGAAGGACTTAGAAGCTAAGTGAAAGGTTTGCTCGGGTGGCATTACCATCGGTTGGTAGCAAACCATCGGAATTTGTCGCTGGGTATAGTTTCAGAGAAGTAAGTTGTCCTAAAAGAGAGCAGCTGGTTGAGTTTCAATTTATTGTTTTATTGCTCACGTCCTAATATACCTAAATGTAAAATTATTACATCTAGCAGGGCTTATGATTACAAAATCTATGTTAGAAATACGACGGGATAGCTTTCCGTTGCACATGTACTGACTCTGACATTTTCACATACTAGCAAGAGCAGGACAGATTTCCGTTGTTGCAACATTGTACCGACTAAAGACTTCCATTTGATCGCACGTACAACCAATAGTTTTCCATTTTTCACGTACAGGAGAAATTTTAATAAAAAAGGGATACTCTTCCTTTTCCTGACAATCCAGTTCAACTGAGATTATTCGGATCAGAAGGTAAGGTGGAAGTGGAAGGTGATCTGATGAATTTCTATTGCACTACTTACAATATCGGTTCAAAAAGTATATATGAATCATAAAGCGAAGAAAAATTTCATATATATAAACCTCACAAATGGTTATACAAATGTTTCGCTATACACAGGTTCATTATTTACAAATTTTCAAACATCTTAGGAAGGTACAGTTTTAAAAATTAAAAAAACCACGAAACTATAAAACCAAGATGAGATGGGTATATGAAAAAAACAATAGTTCTAAATCATTTCATTTATTGCTCAATCCATTATCACCATTTTTAATGAAATTGTTCTCCCCCAAGTAGTTCTGAGTCTGTCAGTACGTTTACATGAATACTTGGAGTATTTGACTTGAAATCCACTTGAAGCTCAGGTAGGGCGGTTGATTGAATTAATTCCAATTACTTGACTTGAATTTAATTTTCCAATTAGATACTTAAGTTGAAATTTACGCGTTTAATGAGACCTTTCAGGATATTTTGATTACTTCAAGCATACTTCAAGTATACTTCAAGTATACTTCAAGTATACTTTAAGTATTCATGTAAACGTACTGTGTGATATTGAACTGTTGTGAAAGCGGATTTCGTAAATAAGCATATTTAGTATTGACCTAATTAAGCAAGTTTCACTATTTGTTTACCTTTGACTTATTTAAGTGCCAAATTCGTTATTTTTTATTTATTTAGTTTTTCTATGATGTTGCCAAAGCCAAAAGGAATATATTGTGATGCCGTCTTGGAAAAAAAAGAAAGAAGGGGATGGATTATTGGGTTGAGCCAATGAGGTGCCGGTGGTGTATATTACGCTTGAATATTTGCGGCTAATAGCTGAGGGGAAAGCAGACGATGGCACACTGTTCCTCGTTCGTACTGTTCTGCTTATAAGGGATTTGGGGAATTTCACGATACAGTCGAATTTGACGTCAAGGCTGTGAGGATGACCTCGGGTTACAGCTCGTGCACATAGGCAGAATTCTCCAACGGATCAGGCTAGAGATTTCGTCTGAGTAGGAATGAAAGAAAGATAGGTATCTGACATTACGCTGGTGCTCCAGGGAATCAGGGAATAGTTGCTATTTATATGTCATCGCTATTAAGTCGGGAGCCCTTCTTTTGAACTTTGTCTAACGCGGACAATGGGAATTATATTCTAATCTGCGCCAACTGGGATGGAGTAAAATATTTATTGCATTTTGCAAAAAGCCCAGGCATTTAATCGCTTTTTTAACAATACCAAAAATACAATCGGACTAACTAAGATTATTGGATATTTCAACGCATATTTTTAGAGATGGCGATTTGTATTTATCTCCTCCATCGAAGAAAGTATGTTGAGCACGTGTGGGAGTACATTTGAGTAATAACAATACATTTTGAAAGAATTAAACAATTACTGAACTAAACATATGGTTTTGTTTGTCAACTATAATACACCCGCGGGAATCAGCTATAGAATCCAATGAGTAAACGAAATCAATCGTGCTATCGTCTGCAAAGATATGATTGGAATTGAAAGTGATAACTAGCAGATCATTAATAAAAATTACGAAGAGAGTAGGAGAGTGAACAGAACCTTGCGGTACACCGGCGTGCAGTATAAAATGGTCAGAAATTACTTCATCCAATTAAATCGCAGCATACAACGGGAGAGAAAACTTTCCATCCATTTTAAGAAAAGATGATGTATTGATATATTGAAAAGCAAACCTCGATGTCATTAAAATATCTAACAAAAAGCATCGATGTTTTGATACATGGATTATTTTCGGGGATGCAGGCAGGACTCCTGCCTCTCATCTTGTCAGCGCAACCTATAAGATCTTTTGTGACAATACCCTTAAATCCCCTAGGGCGCCCAGTCGAACTTAAGATTTTTGATGAAGCTTATAATATTCTTAGTTGCCATTTTTCCGCCATGGCAATGGAAATGCCTTTCCTAGATATCTTAGCCTTATGCGGCACAAAGTTTCACAGTCACATAGGACTTCCTCAGCGGATTCATCGTCTTCCATATAGAATCGGCAGGTCTCGTCATCGACCTTACCCATCTTCTTACGATGGTATCTAAGCGGGCAACGCACAGTAAGTAGGCCCGTTATGAGCCGTAGTTCCTTTCTGCTGAGTGTGAGGAAATCTTTTGTCTTCTCTTGCGAATACTTTATAACCCTCTTCGCTTATCTCAGCACCAGTATTCCTTGTTAGTACTGTCCTCCCAAAGCCTGATCTGAGCTGAGAGGTGACCCTTTGGGTATCCAAAGACAGACTCAGGGCCAATAAACGAAGATTTGGCTCCTTCCTTTGCAAGGCGGTCCGCAATCTCATTCCCCTTAATGGCTTCATGTCCTGGTACCCAAATCAGTGTCATCCTATTTGCCTCGGCCAGTTGCTTCAAGACAGTAAGACAATCCCAAACCAGCTTAGACTCAAAGGCAAACGAGTTTCACGTTTTAAGTGCTGCTTGGCTGTCTGATATTATGTATATTTTTCCTCCACGCATATTCTTGTGAATTATTCCGTGAGCGCAGAGTTCTATGGCGTGTATTTCTGCCTGAAAAATGGTTGGTGAGGCCCCCAGTGCCTTTGAGAGAGGGAATATTGGCCCATATATGCCCCCGCCTGCTTTACCTTCCATTTTGGACCCATCCGTGTACCACTGTTGACGGTCCCCCAAGATCATCTTAAATGGTGTTTCAAAGTTATGGCGTTTCGGCATGATGTCTGAAATTGGGCTAGCAATCGGGTCCTCTATGAGATCCTGGAGGATGTTCAGGTGACCAACCGAAGTCCTTGTACTATGGAGGTATGCCCGTTGTAGCCTGATTGCACTAAGTATGGCCTGCTCCCTAATATGTAAATGTATGGGTAGTAGGTCCAACATAGCCTCCAGGGCCGCAGTTGGGAAGGTACGCATGGCACCAGTTACTCCTAGACATGCAAGCGGCTGTTGTTTTTGCAAACTAGCTTGAGCAGTCTTTTGTTTTGTTTTTGGCCATCAAACGAGTGAGGCGTATGTGACCATGGGTTTTATGATAGATGTGTATGACCACAGAGTCATTTTTGGTTTAAGACCCAGTTTAAGTTTTGCCAAAAAACCTGCGGCATGTCCACGTTGCCACTGTAGCTTTATCTAGTACTCTTTTTAAGTGAGAGTTCCAGGTTAGTCTGTTATCTAAGGTAATAGCTAGATATTTGAACTCATTTGAGAATTCCACTTCTGTTCCCTCAAGAGAAGGTGCTTGTAAATAAAGCTTCTTTTTTCAGGTGAAGGGAACATAAATATTGTCTTACCAGGATTGGCTCGAAGTCCCATTGTTTGGCACCAGTTGCAAACTATGTTTAGGGCATTTTGCAATAAGTCAGAGATTATCTGATCAGGCTGCCCCTAATTGTAATGACCAGGTCATCCGCATATCCCTGATTGTCATAACCGCAGTTGGTTAGCTTCTGTATGAGATCATCTACAACCAGAGACCATAGTAGACGGGACAGTACCCCACCTTGGGGACATCCCTTGGCAACTACTACTGTAATAGAGTCCTCCCCAGGTTAGCTGTGATTCTCCGGCTTTCGAGCATAGTTTTTATCCATTTTATCAAGGAGGTTCGATTCCTTTTTTAGTAGCTGCATTCTCAATGGCTTCAAAGGAGGTATTGTCAAATGCTCTTTCGATGTCTAGGAATGCACATAGTGCAGTATCTTTATCCTCTACTGGCTTGTCAAGTCCTAGGACAAGACTATGTAGGCCAGTTGTGGTAGACTTTCCTACTTGGTAAGCATGTTGGCTTGGGTGCAGCGGTGATCGCGAGAAGATATGATGCCAGGCTCTATCGAAGGCCTTCGGGATATCTAACGCTATGATTTCAGCTTCACCAAAATTACGGAGAGACCCCAACGCTCGGTAAGGAATAATAGTAAATCTCCAGTAAAGCGGCCAGCACGAAAGCGATATTGGCGATGGTCTAGTCTCTAGATATTTCATCAATTAAATGTTGACGAGTGTTTCGCAAGGCTTGGAAAGAATCGAAGTAAGGGCAGTTGGTCTATAGTTTTTTTTTTTTTTTTTATTTGGCTGAACATGTGCAAGTTTCCATGCCGAAAAGAATCCTGTCGAATAGAACAAGTGAAATAGTTTGCTTCCGATGAATTATCTTTAGGCTAGCATATTATTCATTATTTTACTTGCATGATCTTCTTTAACGCAACACCAGAATAAACTTTCGATTCACGATGGTTTCCGCCACTTTCTTTACTTAAATCCATTTAACTTTAGTAATATTACATTCAAGTAAATTCTGTCATTGCAATTCAATCCATTATTAACAGAAATAACAAAAAGAAATTGAGAAAAAATATTGAAAAATTTGTGTTTCGAAAAGTATTTTTTTTTAGTTTTTCTCACTTTTACGCAATTTTATGAAAAATAAACCATTAACATATAAAGACAATTTTAAAGTAGAAATTTCAATGGTTAAAATGAACCCAGATAGAATATTGAAATCGAAAAAAACAGTAATCAAGTTTATAAATTAAAAAACCGCTTAATGGGGTCCACCATATTCTCGAAAAATTTGAGGGCCTTATAAGAAAGTTTTAGATTTTTTTTATTATCTAAAATTATTATTAAGGACATTTTCCGTTAGGAGATAACGTTTCGTCGAAAATCGCCAAAACTCACTTTCAACCCCTAAACAACCACCCCCTTCACTTTCACAATTTTACTTTACCTCCTGTTTAATTTTTATGGAGTCTCGAAGGCATGCACCTCCACAATCGGGATTGGACCAAAACACCTCGGATATAATATTTCGACTTGGCCGACTTCCAAAACAATCGTCTTTTCTCTCTTGGTGAGCTCTCTGGTAGAACTACAAAGAAACTGTGGGGTAAATCAAGCCAAATATAACCGGGCCTTAATAAATTTCTTTCTCTGTTACTTTACGGCACTCTCTGGTAGATGTTACAGATTCTTTGGCACACCTCCTAGATGAATTGCATGAAGCGGGTAGAGAGAGAGAGAGAGTTGTAGATCAATCCTAAATTTTGTGAGGGTGTCTGGCTGGAATTTATGAACAATAGCTGATAAAACTGAAGAAGAAAGAATGGGCCTTGTTGTAGCCTAAGTTCTAGAGAATCTTTATGTCTAACAACCTCTTTTCAATCCATCTAACCAATAGTAACTAAAGCTCAAACATCTTTCAAATCCATCTATTCAACAGCTCCTCTGCATTTTAGCGCTACCCTCATACAATTTTTTAGTAAAAAATGTTATAAATATTATCGATTCGTATAATTTCATTCAGTTTTCTAAAAAATGCATCAATCCCATGACAAGCACATGTAGCACAATATTACCATTTTTCACAAAAAAGTGCGAGTCAAAATGGTAAAGTTTATTGAGTGCTTACGTTTTCTATTCAAACATATTTCACACCACTGATTTTGTGCAGAGATTCTACAGCAAAGCTCTTCAACGTAACCAAACTAAATAATCAAAGTTAGACTAAGGAATTTGAAAAACTTTTCTTCTTATCTACTCAGTAATCGCGCAAACACCGTAAACCTTATGGGAAATATAACTGCATATAATATAGATATACGACTCCTTTTCTCAACTGAATCCCACTTCTTCTCTATGTAGATGCAGAATAATAAAAATGTCCAATTCACACTTCAAACGACCAAACTAGTTTGCTCCACCAGCATTTGACAATAGCACCACAGGATTATTAGCTTAAAATCCCTTATGAACGATCCAATGAACCCATCTTCTATGCATATAAGTACATACCTAGAGTATTAGTCGTCATATCCCACTAAAATTTTCTAGTACCTAATGTAGGTGCATAGTTTTCACTGAGCCACCAATTCACAAGACCTGACAATAGCTGAAAATACTGAACACGCCCTTTAGATCTCCACAAAATTTTCTTTTTATGCCATTTAAAATATAAAGGAAAAAACGGGGGGAAAAAAACTTTTCAAAGTCCTTTTCCTCAATGTTCGTCATCTCCTTTTAATGACATGTTTTCTATGTTTATGTGTAGGTACGATTAAGTAGGTTTGTTTGTATGTCATCATTAGAGACATAAATGTAACATTCAGTAGAAAAACGTCTGTCTAAATGTCGTCACCGTAGAGTTCCAAATGTCTTTTTAGAAGAAAGAAAAGCACTCCTGAATGAAGGGTGCTAATTATTTTATTCTCTTTGGGCCAAAGCCATATAGGACACACACTCACACACGTAATTATTGTCTTAAATAGAACGCGATTTTAATTTGTAGAAGATAATACCAATACATTTGTACTTACAGTTAAGAAATCTGATGAAGGCTTCTGGAAAAAAGAAAAAGAAAAAACATTTTAATTCGTCAATAATTACACGTTTTATGTTAAGAAGAAAAGTTTTAATTCTGATAGCTAATTGTGGAACAGAACTGTTAAACTTTTGGAGTTTTTAATTTTTTATACATAAGAATTGCCTATAATTATGAGATAGAGATAGAAAAGAAAAAGTTATAATTGACCTAAGACCAAGAAAATTATACCCTAGATCAATATAAAAGTTAAATAAACTGAAACTCCAAAGTTCTGTATGGCAACACCAAGAAGGGTTGGTCGATTTAGTTCAGTTTTGAACATGTATTTAAAATTTTTATGAAAACGTCGTGTACAAAATTTGAGCCCTCCACGTCGAAATATTTAGTGAAAATCCAAAGTTTTGAATGGCAACACCAACAAAGAATTGCTAGATTTAGTTCAAATCCAATTCAAATTTTATAGTAGCTTTATGGTACAATAAGATGCATATCTTTTGAGTACTAAAATGATAGATAAGCTTGTGGCGACGCGTCTGTTCCAGCTCATACATTTCCGACGACTTTGTAAATCTAGCAAAATTAGTTTTCGAATTCGCGTCTAGGAACACTTTGCTGAACGTAGAAAGGCATAGCTGGGTAGACTTTTGCTGGTATATATAGAAACAAACAAATAAATGTTTTTGGGCTGATGTCAACCGGGACCGGCCATTCAGCCATACGGAAGAGAAATTAAAAAACAAAATAAAATAATCAGGTCCCAAAAACAAAAACAAAAATAATAAGTTTTACTAAAGAATAATTCTCGTGAGGACCCATCAACTGACAAGCCGATGTTTCTGTATATTGGTTCTCACATCAGCTTCTTTTAAGTTCCCACATCGGGATTGCACCAAAACACCTTGTCTCAATCACTTCAAGCTGCGCTGACCGCCAACACAGTCGCCTTTGGTTAGAAGATCCCACGGATAGGACAACAAAGGAACTGTGGGGTACACCAAACTTAAATCACATGAATAAGCTCCTAAAACTCAACAAACCAACCCTGAGAACACTGGGCATTCCTCTCTCAGGGGACACCTTCACAGGATGAGACTTGTTGATGATCCTATATGCAGGTGTTGCGGAGAAGAGTCCGAAACAGTGACCCACTTTCTATGTCACTGCCCGGCACTCTCAGGAATACGCTAAAGAATTCTTGGTTCACACCTCCTGGAAGAGTTGCATGATGCCGGCAAGGAAGGCTGGGAGCCAATACTGAAATTTATAAGAGCGTCCGGTTGGGACCTATGAGCGATTGCTCATGGGTCTGGAGGGTGAACAATGGGCCTTGACTTGGCCTTCGTTCGGGGGACCTGAAAGGGGTCCCAAACCTCATAAATTAATCAATCAATCAAGTTCCCACATTCTGTTAATCGTATCATAAACGAAGTGTTAACCTGGTACGGCAGACGGGGATCCAACCAGCAATAACAGCATCGTAATTGTTTGATTCCACTGCCGTCAAGTCGTTATGGAGTCGGCTTGGTCCCAGCACCACCGTCTCCATATCGGAATAACACCCATTCAGGCGGTCATAGGGACAGTCTGGACTGAAGAGGTGAAACCCTCCTCCGGTTCGATGTCTCTATAACTTCCCTTCTTAGACTTCAATTCGTCGTTAAGAGGACTTGATTTTCTTGTTAAATATAAAAATATTTCAAGACAGAAAAGTTGACACTCTTCGATCTAGTTGTTCAAAAAGTTACCAGTTGATCGCTAATCAGGTCAAGCCGTCGTCAGTACTTCCTCCGCTTATCAAACACTCCATGAGACAGCAGTGCCTGCTCCCGAAGGTACACCGCCCGTTGGAACTTCTGAATTCAAGACACCATTTCCGGGGTCAAGGCATTACAGTTCTCCGTTTTATGGCGGCCTTCTAACAACCGCATTACTCAGGGAAGTTCTACCCTATGGGAAGAGTAACCCTTGTGATCTCAACTTCGCAGAAAATGTCGTTTAGGTCATTCTCGGAGTATACATGGACACGGTTCTTTTAATTGTATGTGTGGGCGGACGACGGGGCATTTTAGGGGGTGTTCATATAAACCAAATTGCGTCAAGTTGTTTTGACTGCAGTCAACTTGAGTCATTTAACTTCGTGCTCCTAAGGTGGAAGTAAGTAAGTTAACGCGTGCGGGAAAGAGTGCAGTTTTTGACGTTTAATCACCCATTTTCCAGGACGAGTCATTTTGACTGCAGTCGACTGTATTGACGAATAAGTGGATATCTTAAATACCAACTTACATTATTTATTAAATAGGCATGTCAAATTTGCCCTAAATATCGTTGTCCTTGGTTTTCGACGGAAATAAGAGTTTTAATAGCTGAAAGGGAGTTATTGTATCGTAAATATAAAAGGCTCAAGACCGATACTGCAAAACAGATGTATGTACGTGTGCGGAATCTAGTAATATCAAAAGTTCGCTGTGCAAAGCGCCGCTACTATCATGAAAAGCTTGATCCCAACCTGTCTCATTTCTGGGCTAACTTGCGTAAGCTTCAGATAAAAGGAGACAAAGCAGTAGATGTCTGCAACATCAATGCAGATGAGTTAAATGAATACTTCATCAATGCTAGTATTACGTTATCCTCAATCAGCGGATCTTCTGTAGATAATGTTGTACCTTCAATGCTAAATGATGATGGCTTTAGTTTCAGAAACGTCGACCAAAATGAAGTACTAAGAGCCATATCCAAAATAAGATCTGATGCTACTGGTCCCGATATTCTCTCTCCCTGCTTCTTGAAGCTCCCGATCATATTGCCTTTCGTAAGCCATATTTTCAATACCAGCCTGACCTGTGGATATATTCCTACCAAATGGAAAATAGCAACTATACTTGCTGTTGCAAAAAAGAATTTGCCAGAATTACCATCAGATTTTCATCCTATCAGTCTTCTCTGCTTTTTATCGAAGGCTCTGGAAAAGCTTATGACATCACAAATGGTTGGTCATCTTGAAACTTCATGTTTCCTGTCACGCTGGCAATCTGGCTTTCGTCGTGGACATAGCTGCGAGACCACAGCTTTGATAAAGGTGACTACACATCTTCATTTTGCACTTGATAAAGGTGAAATTTATTTGCTGTCGCTGTTGGACTTCTCGAAGGCTTTTGACAGTGTGACTCATTCTAAATTACTAACGAAGCTTTTCTCTTTGTATAACTTCTCTTCGTCAGCCATTGCGAGCATATAGAGTTTTTTGTCCAATAGGTTCCAACAAGTAAAACTAAGCTTTTACCATTGATCTGTGGAGTCCCACAAGGCTCACTTCTTGGACCATTGCTATTTTTCTTATATATAAATGATCTCCCTAGTGTTGTTAAAGAATCAAAAGTACCTACATCTGTATGCTGACGACGTCCAAATATACCTTAATAGACCGATAGGTTTGATCGAGGATGGGGTACAACGTAAGAATGACGATCTTCAACGAATTTACTCGTGGTCAATCGAAAATAATCTGGCACTCAATGCTAGTAAATCTTGCTGTATGTTGCAATATATAAATGACATTGATGTAAATGATGTACCTCCGATAACTCTAAATGATTCTCCTTTACCGTACATGAGAACAGTTAGGAACCTCGGTGTCATGCTGAGAGATCATATGACCTGTTGCGACTTTATCAGGGCTCTTATCAGCAAAATCGATGGCTTTCTTCGACAGTTATGGTTGACTGCAGCGTTGTTATCCATAAAAACCAGATTTAAGCTTATAAAAACCTTAGTTATGCCACATTTTAGATATGGTAGTCTAATTTTTCCGCCACTGGACTTTGTTTGCAGTCGAAAATGATTGTGTATGTTTCATCTATGGATTGCGACGTTTTGAACACATCAGTCTGTATCAGCGCAAAATATTTGGATGTTGCATTCAAACTTATCGCACATACAAGAGTTTAATTAAATTATACATATATATGAAAGAGCCTAGGTATCTTTATGAATATTTAAACTTCCTCCGTTCTGAAAGGCACCGACAGCTTCTAACTCCTTGCTTTCTCTCCGTACTTGGGCAGCGCTCTTACTTTGTACATACAATAAATATCTGGAATTCTCTACCTGCGGGTATTCAACGGACAACCTCAGCCAGCCGATTTAGAAATAGTTTAAAAATATTTTTAAATATATCGCAATGATTAGTTTACATGTGTGTTGCTGCTCTTATTCATCACGGTATCTTTACTTTCTTCCACCTCCGGCTCATTTTTGCTAATTAGTTGGTAACGTAGTCACTTAGCCTTAATTCTATTTTTGTTACATTGTTACATGTTAATTGTTAAATTGTGCAAACAACAAAGATTGTAGGGTAGTAGCGCCTAAAGTCATCAGTTCCCAGTGCTCAGCACTTTTTACACAAAATTGCCTTAAATAAGAATATGATCTCACAAATTTTCCTGCGAACAACTAATTACGCATGCCCTCAAACCTGTTCTCAAGAAATTTAAAAAATATTATTGCACTTATCCTTCGTAGTTGTATTATTATCGTCAGTATCCTTAGGGATCCTATTGAAGATCGTAATGAACAGGTTTTGTTAAAAAATGAATAGTGGAAAGTGTTAGAAATTTTGTTTATTTTCTTGTGAAATAAGTGGTAAGTTAATGAAAAAAGTAGGGAAAGTAGCCTATTATGAGATAGGCGCCAAATATGAGACAGTGCTCCATTTCGTTTCTGTTTCAATAAAATATTGTAAATCCTAACGGAACCTTCTCATTTTCTTGGTAAAAGTAAACCGTAAGCGTGGCGAGTGCCATTGTCATCAGAGATCTCGTGCAGTTAAGTTTGTTTGGTAAGTGCGCAACTAGAATTTTTTTGTGAATTTTTGAATTCGATATATTTTGAAAGGTAAGCTTATTATTATATTGGTTTTATTTTATTTTTATAGAGTAAATATTCCAAAACTTGATTTCGTTATTTCCTTATTTGCCCGATATTTTATAGGCTCGCAAAAACAAATTGAACAAAAAATCATCGCGACCTTAGATATCTTGGGTATCCAAAAATGAGATACCTCATATTAGGGATACTTCATTTTACTTAGCAGGTATACTTGCAGATGCCTCCGAAAAGGAAGACGTGGTGCAAGGAAGACATGAAGAAAGCGGTTAAAGTTGTTCGGAATAAGGAAATGGGGTGTGTAAACACTTAGTTTCTTTCATATGCAATATTTTCATTCCGATATTGTAATTTTACAGCATTTTAATTCAATTATAATAGTATTAATATTTAATATATTTGAATGTATTTAAAGGCTTCGAAAGTATTTAATGTTCCAAGGGGTACTCTCGAGAGGTACGTTAAGGACACAAGATCTGTGGGTGAGTTAGTAGCGGTGCGGTTAGACAGAAAAACAGCTCTTCCAGATGACTTGGAGAAACAACTAGTTGACTATTGCATTTAGATGGAAAAGAGGTAGAAATGTGCCAATTTAGTTAGAATAAATTTTATGTACCGAATTGTTACAGATTCTATGGATTACGTCAAAGGGATATTAAATGTAAGGCTTACCAATTGGCAATAAAAAATGGAATTCGTCATCCGTTCAGCGGCAGAAAGGAGATTACTGGCAAAAAATAGCTCCGAGGATTTCTTAATAAAAACCAACAGTTGTCCATGAGAACACCACAAGGAATTTCGGCAACAAGAGTAAAAGCTTTCACTTCAGAAAATGTCAGTGTCTTCTTCGATATTTATGTACCTGAACTTAAAAAAATTAAGTGTTTGCCTCACAGATTATTTAATGTCGACGAGAACGTAATCACTGTAGTTCAGCATAAACATAGCAAGGTGTTGGCATTAAAGGGGAAAAAACAGATTTGCTGGCTAACTTCAATGGAGAGAGGAAAACTAATTACAGTAGTTACATGCATGAATGCAGCTGGAATATTTGTACCGCCTATTATTGTTTTCCCACGTAAAAATATGACAGAAGTTTTAATGGAAGGCGCACCCAAAGATTCTGTATGGCATGCCATCCATTTGGGTGGATTCAGGCACACATATTTACGCAATGGCTTTCACATTTTATATTTTACAAAACCGAGTCAGGATGATCCAGTGTTGCTTGTTCTCGATGGTCATTACCTCATACTCGAAATTTGGACACAATAGATATAGCCAAACAAAATCATGTAGCAATCGTTTGTCTACTTCCTCATTCGACACACAAAATGCAGCCCTTAGATGTTGGATTTATGTCACCGTTTAAGACCTTCTACGCATAAGAAATAGAGACATGGCTCAAAAACAATCCTGGTCGGCCTGTACCAAATAAAAGCATAAGTAAATTATTTGGTAGAGCTTATGAGAGAGCAGCAACCATGGAAGTACCCATAAATTTATTTCCGAAGACAGGACTTTTTCCATGCAACAGGAATATTTTCGGAGAACATGACTTTGTGATTCATGAATCAGATCAGGTAAACGTTCCATCACATGAGTCTGGTTTTGAAAGTTCCAGCGGTTACCGACCAGCCACTCATACCTACAGGGATTACGAACCAGGCGTCACCAGCTCCAGATATTACGAGCCTGTGGCGCATAGTTCAAGGGATTCCGAGGCAATTATCCATAGTTCTATGGATAAAGAACCAAATCCACAAAGGTCCGCAGGTTATGACACCACTGCCAGATTTTTGAGAGAGAAGACTCCACAGCTGGGGAGAAACTTAATAGGACCTTCTGATATTACCCCTATACCACAGCTTAATATCCCCATAACCACACAAAAGAAATCTCGGAGTCAAACGGCCAAACTTATAACATCAACGCCATATAAGGAAGGCCTTTTCGAAAGCCAAACCAAAAGAAAGCCGAAAACAAAATTTTCTGTTAGTGAGCCAAAAGGGAGTGCTAAACCCAAGAAGAGAATAGGGACATCAAAAAAGAGGAAAACCGAAAAAGAACAATCTACAGATTCATCAGATTCGCCTGAAACAGTACCAGATCTGATTTACATGGACTCAGATGATGACGATTTTGGAGACGATGATGACGCGGAGTGCATATTTTGCACTGGCCGTTTTTCGGATGACCGACATGGCGAAAAGTGGGCTAGATGCAAATCTTGCTATCGATGGGCTCATGAGGATTGTGGTGAAATAAAAGGACAGTTTTTCCGTTGTTCGGTTTGTGACCTGGTATCGATTACAAATAAAAAATCATCTTAAAATGAATAGCAATTTTTTCTTTTTAAATTGTGGAAAATTTTAGCTCCTAATATGAGACATATCTCATATTGGAAAACACTTGTGTCTCATAATAGACGACCAAAATAAAAGCAGAAAAATCTGAAGGTAATAGTTTTTAGAAACTGGAGAAACAAATATAAGCAAGAACAACTAAAATTGACCTAAACTCATTAAATTACATCTCAGGTTATAAATAGAAACTACAATTACATTTATATATGC
>CAWVNZ010002858.1:0-62000 GCA_963930735.1 Dioctria linearis | reverse complement strand
AAATTTACTGTAGAAAAGGCAATCCCTGGCGTATTTAAAATTTGCGACAGTAAAAAATTAATTTTTGAAAAATTTACTATAGAAAAGGCAATCCCTGGCGTATTTAAAATTTGCGACAGTATAAAATTATTTTTTGAAAAATTTACTGTAGAAAAGGCAATCCCTGGCGCCATTAAAACTTTGCGACAGTAAAAAATTATTTTTTGTAAAATTTACTATAGAAAAGGCAATCCCTGGCGCAATTAAAATTTGCGACAGTAAAAATTTATTTTTTGAAAAATTTACTATAGAAAAGGCAATCCCTGGCGGATTTAAAATTTGCGACGGTTAAAAATTATTTTTGCAAAATTTACTATAGAAAAGGCAATCCCTGGCGCAATTAAAATTTGCAACAGTAAAAAATTATTTTTTGCAAAATTTACTATAGAAAAGGCAATCTCTGGCGTATTTAAAATTTGCGATAGTAAAAAATTAATTTTTGAAAAATTTACTATAGAAAAGGCAATCCCTGGCGCAATTAAAATTTGCGACAGTAAAAAATTATTTTTTGAAAAATTTACTGTAGAAAAGGCAATCCCTGGCGCAATTAAAATTTGCGACAGTAAAAAATTATTTTTTGTAAAATTTACTATAGAAAAGGCAATCCCTGGCGCAATTAAAATTTGCGACAGTAGAAAATTATTTTTTGAAAAATTTACTGTAGAAAAGGCAATCCCTGGCGCAATTAAAATTTGCGACAGTAAAAAATTATTTTTTGAATAATTTACTATAGAAAAGGCAATCCCTGGCGCAATTCGAATTTGCGACAGTAAAAAATTAATTTTTGAAAAATTTACTATAGAAAAGGCAATCCCTGGCGCAATTAAAATTTGCGACAGTAAAAAATTATTTTTTGCAAAATTTACTATAGAAACGGCAATCTCTGGCGCAATTAAAATTTGCGACAGTAAAAAATTATTTTTTGCAAAATTTACTATAGAAGAGGCAATTTCTGACATATTTAAAATTTGCGACAGTATAAAAATTAATTTTGAAAAATTTACTATAGAAAAGGCAATACCTGGCGTAATTAAAATTTTCGACAGTAAAAAATTAATTTGTGAAAAATTTACTATAGAAAAGGCAATCCCTGGCGTAATTAAAATTTGAAACAGTATAAAATTATTTTTTGAAAAATTTACTATAGAAAAGGCAATCCCTGGCGCAATTAAAATTTGCGAGAGTAAAAAATTATTTTTGAAAAATTTACTGTAGAAAAGGCAATCCCTGGCGCAATTAAAATTTGCGACAGTATAAAATTAATTTTTGAAAAATTTACTGTAGAAAAGGCAATCCCTGGCGCAATTAAAATTTTCGACAGTAAAAAATTAATTTTTGAAAAATTTACTGTAGAAAAGGCAATCCCTGGCGCAATTAAAACTTGCGACAGTAAAAAATTATTTTTTGTAAAATTTACTATAGAAAAGGCAATCCCTGGCGAAATTAAAATTTGCGACAGTAAAAAATTAATTTTTGAAAAATTTACTATAGAAAAGGCAATCCCTGGCGCAATTAAAATTTGCCACACTAAAGAATAATTTTTTGAAAAATTTACTGTAGAAAAGGTAATCCCTGGCGCAATTAAAACTTGCGACAGTAAAAAATTATTTTTTGTAAAATTTATTATAGAAAAGGTAATCCCTGGCGCAATTAAAACTTGCGACAGTAAAAAATTATTTTTTGTAAAATTTACTGTAGAAAAGGCAATCCCTGGCGCAATTAAAATTTGCGACAGTAAAAAATTATTTTTTGAAAAATTTACTCTAGAAAAGGCAATCCCTGGCGCAATTAAAATTTGCGACAGTAGAAAATTATTTTTTGAAACATTTACTGTAGAAATGGCAATCCCTGGCGCAGTTAAAATTTGCGACAGTAAAAAATTATTTTTTGAAAAATTTACTGTAGAAAAGGCAATCCCTGGCGCAATTAAAATTTGCGACAGTAAAAAATTATTTTTTGAAAAATTTACTATAGAAAAGGCAATCCCTGGCGTAATTAAAATTTGCGACAGTATAAAATTAATTTGTGAAAAATTTACTATTGAAAAGGCAATCCCTGGCGTATTTAAAATTTGCGACAGTAAAAAATTAATTTGTGAAAAATTTACTATAGAAAAGGCAATCCCTGGCGTAATTAAAATTTGAAACATTATAAAATTATTTTTTGAAAAATTTACTATGGAAAAGGCAATCTCTGGCGCAATTAAAATTTGCGAGAGTAAAAAATTATTTTTTGAAAAATTTACTGTAGAAAAGGCAATCCCTGGCGTATTTAAAATTTGCGACAGTAAAAAATTAATTTTTGAAAAATTTATTATAGAAAAGGCAATCCCTGGCGTATTTAAAATTTGCGACAGTAAAAAATTAATTTTTGAAAAATTTACTATAGAAAAGGCAATCCCTGGCGGATTTAAAATTTGCGACAGTAAAAAGTTATTTTTTGAAAAATTTACTATAGAAAAGGCAATCCCTGGCGCAATTAAAATTTGCGAGAGTAAAAAATTAATTTTTGAAAAATTAACTGTATAAAAGGCAATCCCTGGCGTATTTAAAATTTGCGACAGTAAAAAATTAATTTTTGAAAAATTTATTATAGAAAAGGCAATCCCTGGCGTATTTAAAATTTGCGACAGTAAAAAATTAATCTTGAAAAATTTATTATAGAAAAGGCAATCCCTGGCGGATTTAAAATTTGCGACAGTAAAAAATTATTTTTTGAATAATTTACTATAAAAAGGCAATCCCAGGCGCAATTAAAATTTGCGACAGTAGAAAATTATTTTTTGAAAAATTTACTGTAGAAAAGGCAATTCCTGGCGCAATTAAAATTTTCGACAGCAAAAAATTATTTTTTGCAAAATTTACTATAGAAAAGGCAATCCCTGGCTTAATTAAAATTTGCGACATTATAAAATTAATTTGTGAAAAATTTACTATAGAAAAGGCAATCCCTGGCGTATTTAAAATTTGCGACAGTAAAAAATTAATTTTTGAAAAATTTACTGTAGAAAAGGCAATCCCTGGCGTATTTAAAATTTGCGACAGTAAAAAATTAATTTTTGAAAAATTTACTATAGAAAAGGCAATCCCTGGCGTATTTAAAATTTGCGACAGTATAAAATTATTTTTTGAAAAATTTACTGTAGAAAAGGCAATCCCTGGCGCCATTAAAACTTTGCGACAGTAAAAAATTATTTTTTGTAAAATTTACTATAGAAAAGGCAATCCCTGGCGCAATTAAAATTTGCGACAGTAAAAATTTATTTTTTGAAAAATTTACTATAGAAAAGGCAATCCCTGGCGGATTTAAAATTTGCGACAGTTAAAAATTATTTTTTGCAAAATTTACTATAGAAAAGGCAATCCCTGGCGCAATTAAAATTTGCAACAGTAAAAAATTATTTTTTGCAAAATTTACTATAGAAAAGGCAATCTCTGGCGTATTTAAAATTTGCGATAGTAAAAAATTAATTTTTGAAAAATTTACTATAGAAAAGGCAATCCCTGGCGCAATTAAAATTTGCGACAGTAAAAAATTATTTTTTGAAAAATTTACTGTAGAAAAGGCAATCCCTGGCGCAATTAAAATTTGCGACAGTAAAAAATTATTTTTTGTAAAATTTACTATAGAAAAGGCAATCCCTGGCGCAATTAAAATTTGCGACAGTAGAAAATTATTTTTTGAAAAATTTACTGTAGAAAAGGCAATCCCTGGCGCAATTAAAATTTGCGACAGTAAAAAATTATTTTTTGAATAATTTACTATAGAAAAGGCAATCCCTGGCGCAATTCGAATTTGCGACAGTAAAAAATTAATTTTTGAAAAATTTACTATAGAAAAGGCAATCCCTGGCGCAATTAAAATTTGCGACAGTAAAAAATTATTTTTTGCAAAATTTACTATAGAAACGGCAATCTCTGGCGCAATTAAAATTTGCGACAGTAAAAAATTATTTTTTGCAAAATTTACTATAGAAGAGGCAATTTCTGACATATTTAAAATTTGCGACAGTATAAAATTAATTTTTGAAAAATTTACTATAGAAAAGGCAATACCTGGCGTAATTAAAATTTTCGACAGTAAAAAATTAATTTGTGAAAAATTTACTATAGAAAAGGCAATCCCTGGCGTAATTAAAATTTGAAACAGTATAAAATTATTTTTTGAAAAATTTACTATAGAAAAGGCAATCCCTGGCGCAATTAAAATTTGCGAGAGTAAAAAATTATTTTTTGAAAAATTTACTGTAGAAAAGGCAATCCCTGGCGCAATTAAAATTTGCGACAGTATAAAATTAATTTTTGAAAAATTTACTGTAGAAAAGGCAATCCCTGGCGCAATTAAAATTTTCGACAGTAAAAAATTAATTTTTGAAAAATTTACTGTAGAAAAGGCAATCCCTGGCGCAATTAAAACTTGCGACAGTAAAAAATTATTTTTTGTAAAATTTACTATAGAAAAGGCAATCCCTGGCGAAATTAAAATTTGCGACAGTAAAAAATTAATTTTTGAAAAATTTACTATAGAAAAGGCAATCCCTGGCGCAATTAAAATTTGCCACACTAAAGAATAATTTTTTGAAAAATTTACTGTAGAAAAGGTAATCCCTGGCGCAATTAAAACTTGCGACAGTAAAAAATTATTTTTTGTAAAATTTATTATAGAAAAGGTAATCCCTGGCGCAATTAAAACTTGCGACAGTAAAAAATTATTTTTTGTAAAATTTACTGTAGAAAAGGCAATCCCTGGCGCAATTAAAATTTGCGACAGTAAAAAATTATTTTTTGAAAAATTTACTCTAGAAAAGGCAATCCCTGGCGCAATTAAAATTTGCGACAGTAGAAAATTATTTTTTGAAACATTTACTGTAGAAATGGCAATCCCTGGCGCAGTTAAAATTTGCGACAGTAAAAAATTATTTTTTGAAAAATTTACTGTAGAAAAGGCAATCCCTGGCGCAATTAAAATTTGCGACAGTAAAAAATTATTTTTTGAAAAATTTACTATAGAAAAGGCAATCCCTGGCGTAATTAAAATTTGCGACAGTATAAAATTAATTTGTGAAAAATTTACTATTGAAAAGGCAATCCCTGGCGTATTTAAAATTTGCGACAGTAAAAAATTAATTTGTGAAAAATTTACTATAGAAAAGGCAATCCCTGGCGTAATTAAAATTTGAAACATTATAAAATTATTTTTTGAAAAATTTACTATGGAAAAGGCAATCTCTGGCGCAATTAAAATTTGCGAGAGTAAAAAATTATTTTTTGAAAAATTTACTGTAGAAAAGGCAATCCCTGGCGTATTTAAAATTTGCGACAGTAAAAAATTAATTTTTGAAAAATTTATTATAGAAAAGGCAATCCCTGGCGTATTTAAAATTTGCGACAGTAAAAAATTAATTTTTGAAAAATTTACTATAGAAAAGGCAATCCCTGGCGGATTTAAAATTTGCGACAGTAAAAAGTTATTTTTTGAAAATTTACTATAGAAAAGGCAATCCCTGGCGCAATTAAAATTTGCGAGAGTAAAAATTAATTTTTGAAAAATTAACTGTATAAAAGGCAATCCCTGGCGTATTTAAAATTTGCGACAGTAAAAAATTAATTTTTGAAAAATTTATTATAGAAAAGGCAATCCCTGGCGTATTTAAAATTTGCGACAGTAAAAAATTAATCTTGAAAAATTTATTATAGAAAAGGCAATCCCTGGCGGATTTAAAATTTGCGACAGTAAAAAATTATTTTTTGAATAATTTACTATAAAAAGGCAATCCCAGGCGCAATTAAAATTTGCGACAGTAGAAAATTATTTTTTGAAAAATTTACTGTAGAAAAGGCAATTCCTGGCGCAATTAAAATTTTCGACAGCAAAAAATTATTTTTTGCAAAATTTACTATAGAAAAGGCAATCCCTGGCGTAATTAAAATTTGCGACATTATAAAATTAATTTGTGAAAAATTTACTATAGAAAAGGCAATCCCTGGCGTATTTAAAATTTGCGACAGTAAAAAATTAATTTTTGAAAAATTTACTGTAGAAAAGGCAATCCCTGGCGTATTTAAAATTTGCGACAGTAAAAAATTAATTTTGAAAAATTTACTATAGAAAAGGCAATCCCTGGCGTATTTAAAATTTGCGACAGTATAAAATTATTTTTTGAAAAATTTACTGTAGAAAAGGCAATCCCTGGCGCCATTAAAACTTTGCGACAGTAAAAAATTATTTTTTGTAAAATTTACTATAGAAAAGGCAATCCCTGGCGCAATTAAAATTTGCGACAGTAAAAATTTATTTTTTGAAAAATTTACTATAGAAAAGGCAATCCCTGGCGGATTTAAAATTTGCGACAGTTAAAAATTATTTTTTGCAAAATTTACTATAGAAAAGGCAATCCCTGGCGCAATTAAAATTTGCAACAGTAAAAAATTATTTTTTGCAAAATTTACTATAGAAAAGGCAATCTCTGGCGTATTTAAAATTTGGGATAGTAAAAAATTAATTTTTGAAAAATTTACTATAGAAAAGGCAATCCCTGGCGCAATTAAAATTTGCGACAGTAAAAAATTATTTTTTGAAAAATTTACTGTAGAAAAGGCAATCCCTGGCGCAATTAAAATTTGCGACAGTAAAAAATTATTTTTTGTAAATTTACTATAGAAAAGGCAATCCCTGGCGCAATTAAAATTTGCGACAGTAGAAAATTATTTTTTGAAAAATTTACTGTAGAAAAGGCAATCCCTGGCGCAATTAAAATTTGCGACAGTAAAAAATTATTTTTTGAATAATTTACTATAGAAAAGGCAATCCCTGGCGCAATTCGAATTTGCGACAGTAAAAAATTAATTTTGAAAAATTTACTATAGAAAAGGCAATCCCTGGCGCAATTAAAATTTGCGACAGTAAAAAATTATTTTTTGCAAAATTTACTATAGAAACGGCAATCTCTGGCGCAATTAAAATTTGCGACAGTAAAAAATTATTTTTTGCAAAATTTACTATAGAAGAGGCAATTTCTGACATATTTAAAATTTGCGACAGTATAAAATTAATTTTTGAAAAATTTACTATAGAAAAGGCAATACCTGGCGTAATTAAAATTTTCGACAGTAAAAAATTAATTTGTGAAAAATTTACTATAGAAAAGGCAATCCCTGGCGTAATTAAAATTTGAAACAGTATAAAATTATTTTTTGAAAAATTTACTATAGAAAAGGCAATCCCTGGCGCAATTAAAATTTGCGAGAGTAAAAAATTATTTTTTGAAAAATTTACTGTAGAAAAGGCAATCCCTGGCGCAATTAAAATTTGCGACAGTATAAAATTAATTTTTGAAAAATTTACTGTAGAAAAGGCAATCCCTGGCGCAATTAAAATTTTCGACAGTAAAAAATTAATTTTTGAAAAATTTACTGTAGAAAAGGCAATCCCTGGCGCAATTAAAACTTGCGACAGTAAAAAATTATTTTTTGTAAAATTTACTATAGAAAAGGCAATCCCTGGCGAAATTAAAATTTGCGACAGTAAAAAATTAATTTTTGAAAAATTTACTATAGAAAAGGCAATCCCTGGCGCAATTAAAATTTGCCACACTAAAGAATAATTTTTTGAAAAATTTACTGTAGAAAAGGTAATCCCTGGCGCAATTAAAACTTGCGACAGTAAAAAATTATTTTTTGTAAAATTTATTATAGAAAAGGTAATCCCTGGCGCAATTAAAACTTGCGACAGTAAAAAATTATTTTTTGTAAAATTTACTGTAGAAAAGGCAATCCCTGGCGCAATTAAAATTTGCGACAGTAAAAAATTATTTTTTGAAAAATTTACTCTAGAAAAGGCAATCCCTGGCGCAATTAAAATTTGCGACAGTAGAAAATTATTTTTTGAAACATTTACTGTAGAAATGGCAATCCCTGGCGCAGTTAAAATTTGCGACAGTAAAAAATTATTTTTTGAAAAATTTACTATAGAAAAGGCAATCCCTGGCGGATTTAAAATTTGCTACAGTAAAAAATTATTTTGTGAAAAATTTACTATAGAAAAGGCAATCCCTGGCGTATGTAAAATTTGCGACAGTAAAAAATTAATTTTTGAAAAATTTAATATAGAAAAGGCAATCCCTGGCGGATTTAAAATTTGCAACAGTAAGAAATTATTTTTTGAATAATTTACTATAGAAAAGGTAATCCCTGGCGCAATTAAAATTTGCGACAGTAAAAAATTATTTTTTGAAAAATTTTCTGTAGAAAAGGCAATCCCTGGCGCAATTAAAATTTGCGACAGTAAAAAATTATTTTTTGAAAAATTTACTATAGAAAAGGCAATCCCTGGCGCAATTAAATTTGCGACAGTAAAAAATTATTTTTTGAATAATTTACTATAGAAAAGACAATCCCTGGCGTAATTAAAATTTGCGACAGTATAAGATTAATTTGTGAAAAATTTACTATAGAAAAGGCAATCCCTGGCGTATTTAAAATTTGCGACAGTAAAAAATTAACTTTTGAAAAATTTACTGTAGAAAAGGCAATCCCTGGCGTATTTAAAATTTGCGACAGTAAAAAATTAATTTTTGAAAAATTTATTATAGGAAAGGCAATACCTGGCGGATTTAAAATTTGCGACAGTAAAATTTATTTTTTGCAAAATTTACTTTAGAAAAGGCAATCCCTGGCGTAATTAAAATTTGCGACGGTATAAAATTAATTTGTGAAAAATTTACTATAGAAAAGACAATCCCTGGCGTATTTAAAATTTGCGACAGTAAAAAATAAATTTTTGAAAAATTTACTGTAGAAAAGGCAATCCCTGGCGCAATTAAAATTTGCGACAGTAAAAAATTATTTTTGGAAAAATTTACTGTAGAAAAGGCAATCCCTGGCGCAATTAAAATTTGCGACAGTAAAAAATTATTTTTTGCAAAATTTACTATAGAAAAGGCAATCCCTGGCGGAATTAAAATTTGCGACTGTAGAAAATTATTTTTTGAAAAATTTACTGTAGAAAAGGCAATCCCTGGCGCAATTAAAATTTGCGACAGTAAAAAATTATTTTTTGCAAAATTTACTATAGAAGAGGCAATCCCTGACATATTTAAAATTTGCGACAGTATAAAATTAATTTTTGAAAAATTTACTATAGAAAAGGCAATACCTGGCGTAATTAAAATTTTCGAGAGTAAAAATTAATTTGTGAAAAATTTACTATAGAAAAGGCAATCCCTGGCGTAATTAAAATTTGAAACAGTATAAAAATTATTTTTTTGAAAAATTTACTATAGAAAAGGCAATCCCTGGCGCAATTAAAATTTGCGAGAGTAAAAAATTATTTTTTGAAAAATTTACTGTAGAAAAGGCAATCCCTGGCGTAAATAAAATTTGCGACAGTATAAAATTAATTTTTGAAAAATTTACTGTAGAAAAGGCAATCCCTGGCGCAATTAAAATTTTCGACAGTAAAAAATTAATTTTTGAAAAATTTACTGTAGAAAGGCAATCCCTGGCGCAATTAAAACTTGCGACAGTAAAAAATATTTTTTGTAAAATTTACTATAGAAAAGGCAATCCCTGGCGAAATTAAAATTTGCGACAGTAAAAAATTAATTTTTGAAAAATTTACTATAGAAAGGCAATCCCTGGCGCAATTAAAATTTGCCACACTAAAAAATAATTTTTTTGTAAAATTTACTGTAGAAAAGGTAATCCCTGGCGCAATTAAAACTTGCGACAGTAAAAATTTATTTTTGTAAAATTTATTATAGAAAAGGTAATCCCTGGCGCAATTAAAACTTGCGACAGTAAAAAATAAATTTTTGAAAAATTTACTGTAGAAAAGGCAATCCCTGGCGCAATTAAAATTTGCGACAGTAAAAAATTATTTTTTGAATAATTTACTATAGAAAAGGCAATCCCTGGCGCAATTCAAATTTGCGACAGTAAAAAATTAATTTTTGAAAAATTTACTATAGAAAAGGCAATCCCTGGCGCAATTAAAATTTGCGACAGTAAAAAATTATTTTTTGCAAAATTTACTATAGAAAAGGCAATCCCTGGCGCAATTAAAATTTGCGACAGTAAAAAATTATTTTTTTGCAAAATTTACTATAGAAAAGGCAATCCCTGACATATTTAAAACTTGCGACAGTATAAAATTAATTTTTGAAAAATTTACTATAGAAAAGGCAATACCTGGCGTAATTAAAATTTTCGACAGTAAAAAATTAATTTGTGAAAAATTTACTATAGAAAAGGCAATCCCTGGCGTAATTAAATTTGTAACAGTATGAAATTATTTTTTGAAAAATTTACTATAGAAAAGGCAATCCCTGGCGCAATTAAAATTTGCGAGAGTAAAAAACTATTTTTGACAAATTTACTGTAGAAAAGGCAATCCCTGGCGTAATTAAAATTTGCGACAGTATAAAATTAATTTTTGAAAAATTTACTGTAGAAAAGGCAATCCCTGGCGCAATTAAAATTTTCGACAGTAAAAAATTAATTTTTGAAAAATTTACTGTAGAAAAGGCAATCCCTGGCGCAATTAAAACTTGCGACAGTAAAAAATTATTTTTTGTAAAATTTACTATAGAAAAGGCAATACCTGGCGAAATTAAAATTTGCGACAGTAAAAAATTAATTTTTGAAAAATTTACAATAGAAAAGGCAATCCCTGGCGCAATTAAAATTTGCCACACTGAAAAATAATTTTTTGAAAAATTTACTGTAGAAAAGGTAATCCCTGGCGCAATTAAAACTTGCGACAGTAAAAAATTATTTTTTGTAAAATTTATTATAGAAAAGGTAATCCCTGGCGCAATTAAAACTTGCGACAGTAAAGAATTATTTTTTGTAAAATTTACTGTAGAAAAGGCAATCCCTGGCGCAATTAAAATTTGCGACAGTAAAAAATTATTTTTTGAATAATTTACTATAGAAAAGACAATCCCTGGCGTAATTAAAATTTGCGACAGTATAAATTAATTTGTGAAAAATTTACTATAGAAAAGGCAATCCCTGGCGTATTTAAAATTTGCGACAGTATAAAATTAATTTTTGAAAAATTTACTATTGAAAAGGCAATACCTGGCGTAATTAAAATTTTCGACAGTAAAAAATTAATTTGTGAAAAATTTACTATAGAAAAGGCAATCCCTGGCGTAATTAAAATTTGAAACATTATAAAATTATTTTTTGAAAAATTTACTATAGAAAAGGCAATCTCTGGCGCAATTAAAATTTGCGAGAGTAAAAAATTATTTTTTGAAAAATTTACTGTAGAAAAGGCAATCCCTGGCGTAATTAAAATTTGCGACAGTATAAAATTAATTTTTGAAAAATTTACTGTAGAAAAGGCAATCCCTGGCGCAATTAAAATTTTCGACAGTAAAAAATTAATTTTTGAAAAAATTTACTGTAGAAAAGGCAATCCCTGGCGCAATTAAAACTTGCGACAGTAAAAAATTATTTTTTGTAAAATTTACTATAGAAAAGGCAATCCCTGGCGAAATTAAAATTTGCGACAGTAAAAAATTAATTTTTGAAAAATTTACTATAGAAAAGGCAATCCCTGGCGCAATTAAAATTTGCCACACTAAAAAATAATTTTTTGAAAAATTTACTGTAGAAAAGGTAATCCCTGGCGCAATTAAAACTTGCGGCAGTAAAAAATTATTTTTTGTAAAATTTATTATAGAAAAGGTAATCCCTGGCGCAATTAAAACTTGCGACAGTAAAAAATAAATTTTTGAAAAATTTACTGTAGAAAAGGCAATCCCTGGCGCAATTAAAATTTGCGACAGTAAAAAAATTATTTTTTGAATAATTTACTATAGAAAAGGCAATCCCTGGGCGCAATTCAAATTTGCGACAGTAAAAAATAAATTTTTGAAATATTTACTATAGAAAAGGCAATCCCTGGCGCAATTAAAATTTGCGACAGTAAAAAATTATTTTTTGCAAAATTTACTATAGAAAAGGCAATCCCTGGCGCAATTAAAATTTGCGACAGTAAAAAATTATTTTTTGCAAAATTTACTATAGAAGAGGCAATCCCTGACATATTTAAAATTTGCGACAGTATAAAATTAATTTTTGAAAAATTTACTATAGAAAAGGCAATACCTGGCGTAATTAAAATTTTCGACAGTAAAAAATTAATTTGTGAAAAATTTACTATAGAAAAGGCAATCCCTGGCGTAATTAAAATTTGAAACAGTATAAAATTATTTTTTGAAAAATTTACTATAGAAAAGGCAATCCCTGGCGCAATTAAAATTTGCGAGAGTAAAAAATTATTTTTTGAAAAATTTACTGCAGAAAAGGCAATCCCTGGCGTAATTAAAATTTGCGACAGTATAAAATTAATTTTTGAAAAATTTACTGTAGAAAAGGCAATCCCTGGCGCAATTAAAATTTTCGACAGTAAAAAATTAATTTTTGAAAAATTTACTATACAAAAGGCAATCCCTGGCGAAATTAAAATTTGCGACAGTAAAAATTTAATTTTTGAAAAATTTACTATAGAAAAGGCAATCCCTGGTGCAATTAAAATTTGCCACACTAAAAAATAATTTTTTGAAAGATTTACTGTAGAAAAGGTAATCCCTGTCGCAATTAAAACTTGCGACAGTAAAAAATTATTTTTTTGTAAAATTTATTATAGAAAAGGTAATCCCTGGCGCAATTAAAACTTTCGACAGTAAAAAATTATTTTTTATAAATTTACTGTAGAAAAGGCAATCCCTGGCGCAATTAAAATTTGCGACAGTAAAAAATTATTTTTTGAATAATTTACTATAGAAAAGACAATCCCTGGCGTAATTAAATTTGCGACAGTATAAAATTAATTTGTGAAAAATTTACTATAGAAAAGGCAATCCCTGGCGTATTTAAAATTTACGACAGTAAAAAATTAATTTGTGAAAAATTTACTATAGAAAAGGCAATCCCTGCGTAATTAAAATTTGAAACAGTATAAAATTATTTTTTGAAAAATTTACTCTAGAAAAGGCAATCCCTGGCGCAATTAAAATTTGCGACAGTAGAAAATTATGTTTTGAAAAATTTACTGTAGAAAAGGCAATCCCTGGCGCAGTTAAAATTTGCGACAGTAAAAAATTATTTTTTGAAAAATTTACTATTCAAATGGCAATCCCTGGCGGATTTAAAATTTGCTTCAGTAAAAAATTATTTGTGAAAAATTTACTATAGAAAAGGCAATCCCTGGCGTATTTAAAATTTGCGACAGTAAAAAATTAATTTTTGAAAAATTTACTATAGAAATGGCAATCCCTGGCGGATTTAAAATTTGCAACAGTAAGAAATTATTTTTTGAATAATTTACTATAGAAAAGGTAATCCCTGGCGCAATTAAAATTTGCGACAGTAAAAAATTATTTTTTGAAAAATTTTCTGTAGAAAAGTCAATCCCTGGCGCAATTAAAATTTGCGACAGTAAAAAATTATTTTTTGAAAAATTTACTATAGAAAAGGCAATCCCTGGCGCAATTAAAATTTGCGACAGTAAAAAATTATTTTTTGAATAATTTACTATAGAAAAGACAATCCCTGGCGTAATTAAAATTTGCGACAGTATAAAATTAATTTGTGAAAAATTTACTATAGAAAAGGCAATCCCTGGCGTATTTAAAATTTGCGACAGTAAAAAATTAATTTTTGAAAAATTTACTGTAGAAAAGGCAATCCCTGGCCTATTTAAAATTTGCGACAGTAAAAAATTAATTTTTGAAAAATTTACTCTAGAAAAGGCAATCCCTGGCGCAATTAAAATTTGCGACAGTAGAAAATTATGTTTTGAAAAATTTACTGTAGAAAAGGCAATCCCTGGCGCAGTTAAAATTTGCGACAGTAAAAAATTATTTTTTGAAAAATTTACTATTCAAATGGCAATCCCTGGCGGATTTAAAATTTGCTTCTGTAAAAAATTATTTTGTGAAAAATTTACTATAGAAAAGGCAATCCCTGGCGTATTTAAAATTTGCGACAGTAAAAAATTAATTTTTGAAAAATTTACTATAGAAATGGCAATCCCTGGCGGATTTAAAATTTGCAACAGTAAGAAATTATTTTTTGAATAATTTACTATAGAAAAGGTAATCCCTGGCGCAATTAAAATTTGCGACAGTAAAAAATTATTTTTTGAAAAATTTTCTGTAGAAAAGTCAATCCCTGGCGCAATTAAAATTTGCGACAGTAAAAAATTATTTTTTGAAAAATTTACTATAGAAAAGGCAATCCCTGGCGCAATTAAAATTTGCGACAGTAAAAAATTATTTTTTGAATAATTTACTATAGAAAAGACAATCCCTGGCGTAATTAAAATTTGCGACAGTATAAAATTAATTTGTGAAAAATTTACTATAGAAAAGGCAATCCCTGGCGTATTTAAAATTTGCGACAGTAAAAAATTAATTTTTGAAAAATTTACTGTAGAAAAAGGCAATCCCTGGCCTATTTAAAATTTGCGACAGTAAAAAATTAATTTTTGAAAAATTTATTATAGAAAAGGCAATACCTGGCGGATTTAAAATTTGCGACAGTAAAAAATTATTTTTTGCAAAATTTACTATAGAAAAGGCAATCCCTGGCGTAATTAAAATTTGCGACAGTATAAAATTAATTTGTGAAAAACTTACTATAGAAAAGTCAATCCCTGGCGTATTTAAAATTTGCGACAGTAAAAAATTAATTTTTGAAAATTTACTATAGAAAAGGCAATCCCTGGCGTATTTAAAATTTGCGACAGTAAAAAATTAATTTTTGAAAAATTTACTGTAGAAAAGGCAATCCCTGGCGTATTTAAAATTTGCGACAGTAAAAAATTAATTTTTGAAAAATTTATTATAGAAAAGGCAATCCCTGGCGTATTTAAAATTTGCGACAGTAAAAAATTAATTTTTGAAAAATTTACTATAGAAAAGGCAATCCCTGGCGGGATTTAAAATTTGCGACAGTAAATAATTATTTTTTGAAAAATTACTATAGAAAAGGCAATCCCTGGCGCAATTAAAATTTGCGACAGTAAAAAATTAATTTTTGAAAAATTTAATGTAGAAAAGGCAATCCCTGGCGTATTTAAAATTTGCGACAGTAAAAAATTAATTTTGAAAAATTTATTATAGAAAAGGCAATCCCTGGCGTATTTAAATTTTTCGACAGTAAAAAATTAATTTTTGAAAAATTTATTATAGAAAAGGCAATTCCTGGCGGATTTAAAATTTGCGACAGTAAAAAAATTATTTTTGAATAATTTACTATAGAAAAGGCAATCCCTGGCGGATTTAAAATTTGCGACAGTACAAAATTATTTTTTGAATAATTTATTATAGAAAAGGCAATCCCTGGCGCAATTAAAATTTGCGACAGTAGAAAATTATTTTTTGAAAAATTTACCGTAGAAAAGGCAATCCCTGGGCGCAATTAAAATTTTTGACAGTAAAAAATTATTTTTTGCAAAATTTACTATAGAAAAGGCAATCCCTGGCGTAATTAAAATTCGCGACAGTATAAAATTAATTTGTGAAAAATTTACTATAGAAAAGACAATCCCTGGCGTATTTAAAATTTGCGACAATAAAAAATAAATTTTTGAAAAATTTACTGTAGAAAAGGCAATCCCTGGCGCAATTAAAATTTGCGACAGTAAAAAATTATTTTTTGAATAATTTTACTATAGAAAAGGCAATCCCTAGCGCAATTCAAATTTGCGACAGTAAAAAATTAATTTTTGAAAAATTTACTATAGAAAAGGCAATCCCCGGCGCAATTAAAATTTGCGACAGTAAAAAATTATTTTTTGCAAAATTTACTATAGAAAAGGCAATCCCTGGCGCAATTAAAATTTCGACAGTAAAAAATTATTTTTTGCAAAATTTACTATAGAAGAGGCAATCCCTGACATATTTAAAATTTGCGACAGTATAAAATTAATTTTTGAAAAATTTACTATAGAAAAGGCAATACCTGGCGTAATTAAAATTTTCGAGAGTAAAAAATTAATTTGTGAAAAATTTACTGTAGAAAAGGCAATCCCTGGCGTAATTAAAATTTGCGACACTATAAAATTAATTTTTGAAAAATTTACTGTAGAAAAGGCAATCCCTGGCGCAATTAAAATTTTCGACAGTAAAAAATTAATTTTTGAAAAATTTACTGTAGAAAAGGCAATCCCTGGCGCAATTAAAACTTGCGACAGTAAAAAATTATTTTTTGTAAAATTTACTATAGAAAAGGCAATCCCTGGCGAAATTAAAATTTGCGACAGTAAAAAATTAATTTTTGAAAAATTTACTATAGAAAAGGCAATCCCTGGCGCAATTAAAATTTGCCACACTAAAAAATAATTTTTTGTAAAATTTACTGTAGAAAAGGTAATCCCTGGCGCAATTAAAACTTGCGACAGTAAAAAATTATTTTTTGTAAAATTTATTATAGAAAAGGTAATCCCTGGCGCAATTAAAACTTGCGACAGTAAAAAATAAATTTTTGAAAAATTTACTGTAGAAAAGGCAATCCCTGGCGCAATTAAAATTTGCGACAGTAAAAAATTATTTTTTGAATAATTTACTATAGAAAAGGCAATCCCTGGCGCAATTAAAATTTGCGACAGTAAAAAATTAATTTTTGAAAAATTTACTATAGAAAGGCAATCCCTGGCGCAATTAAAATTTGCGACAGTAAAAAATTATTTTTTGCAAAATTTACTATAGAAAAGGCAATCCCTGGCCCAATTAAAATTTGCGACAGTAAAAAATTATTTTTTGCAAAATTTACTATAGAAAAGGCAATCCCTGACATATTTAAAATTTGCGACAGTATAAAATTAATTTTTGAAAAATTTACTATAGAAAAGGCAATACCTGGCGTAATTAAAATTTTCGACAGTAAAAAATTAATTTGTGAAAAATTTACTATAGAAAAGGCAATCCCTGGCGTAATTAAAATTTGAAACAGTATAAAATTATTTTTTGAAAAATTTACTATAGAAAAGGCAATCCCTGGCGCAATTAAAATTTGCGAGAGTAAAAAACTATTTTTTGAAAAATTTACTGTAGAAAAGGCAATCCCTGGCGTAATTAAAATTTGCGACAGTATAAAATTAATTTTTGAAAAATTTACTGTAGAAAAGGCAATCCCTGGCGCAATTAAAATTTTCGACAGTAAAAAATTAATTTTTGAAAAATTTACTGTAGAAAAGGCAATCCCTGGCGCAATTAAAACTTGCGACAGTAAAAAATTATTTTTTGTAAAATTTACTATAGAAAAGGCAATACCTGGCGAAATTAAAATTTGCGACAGTAAAAAATTAATTTTTGAAAAATTTACAATAGAAAAGGCAATCCCTGGCGCAATTAAAATTTGCCACACTAAAAAATAATTTTTTGAAAAATTTTCTGTAGAAAAGGTAATCCCTGGCGCAATTAAAACTTGCGACAGTAAAAAATTATTTTTTGTAAAATTTATTATAGAAAAGGTAATCCCTGGCGCAATTAAAACTTGCGACAGTAAAGAATTATTTTTTGTAAAATTTACTGTAGAAAAGGCAATCCCTGGCGCAATTAAAATTTGCGACACTAAAAAATTATTTTTTGAATAATTTACTATAGAAAAGACAATCCCTGGCGTAATTAAAATTTGCGACAGTATAAAATTAATTTGTGAAAAATTTACTATAGAAAAGGCAATCCCTGGCGTATTTAAAATTTGCGACAGTATAAAATTAATTTTTGAAAAATTTACTATTGAAAAGGCAATACCTGGCGTAATTAAAATTTTCGACAGTAAAAAATTAATTTGTGAAAAATTTACTATAGAAAAGGCAATCCCTGGCGTAATTAAAATTTGAAACAGTATAAAATTATTTTTTGAAAAATTTACTATAGAAAAGGCAATCTCTGGCGCAATTAAAATTTGCGAGAGTAAAAAATTATTTTTTGAAAAATTTACTGTAGAAAAGGCAATCCCTGGCGTAATTAAAATTTGCGACAGTATAAAATTAATTTTTGAAAAATTTACTGTAGAAAAGGCAATCCCTGGCGCAATTAAAATTTTCGACAGTAAAAAATTAATTTTTGAAAAATTTACTGTAGAAAAGGCAATCCCTGGCGCAATTAAAACTTGCGACAGTAAAAAATTATTTTTTGTAAAATTTACTATAGAAAAGGCAATCCCTGGCGAAATTAAAATTTGCGACAGTAAAAAATTAATTTTTGAAAAATTTACTATAGAAAAGGCAATCCCTGGCGCAATTAAAATTTGCCACACTAAAAAATAATTTTTTGAAAAATTTACTGTAGAAAAGGTAATCCCTGGCGCAATTAAAACTTGCGGCAGTAAAAAATTATTTTTTGTAAAATTTATTATAGAAAAGGTAATCCCTGGCGCAATTAAAACTTGCGACAGTAAAAAATAAATTTTTGAAAAATTTACTGTAGAAAAGGCAATCCCTGGCGCAATTAAAATTTGCGACAGTAAAAAATTATTTTTTGAATAATTTACTATAGAAAAGGCAATCCCTGGCGCAATTCAAATTTGCGACAGTAAAAAATTAATTTTTGAAAAATTTACTATAGAAAAGGCAATCCCTGGCGCAATTAAAATTTGCGACAGTAAAAAATTATTTTTTGCAAAATTTACTATAGAAAAGGCAATCCCTGGCGCAATTAAAATTTGCGACAGTAAAAAATTATTTTTTGCAAAATTTACTATAGAAGAGGCAATCCCTGACATATTTAAAATTTGCGACAGTATAAAATTAATTTTTGAAAAATTTACTATAGAAAAGGCAATACCTGGCGTAATTAAAATTTTCGACAGTAAAAAATTAATTTGTGAAAAATTTACTATAGAAAAGGCAATCCCTGGCGTAATTAAAATTTGAAACAGTATAAAATTATTTTTTGAAAAATTTACTATAGAAAAGGCAATCCCTGGCGCAATTAAAATTTGCGAGAGTAAAAAATTATTTTTTGAAAAATTTACTGTAGAAAAGGCAATCCCTGGCGTAATTAAAATTTGCGACAGTATAAAATTAATTTTTGAAAAATTTACTGTAGAAAAGGCAATCCCTGGCGCAATTAAAATTTTCGACAGTAAAAAATTAATTTTTGAAAAATTTACTATAGAAAATGCAATCCCTGGCGAAATTAAAATTTGCGACAGTAAAAAATTAATTTTTGAAAAATTTACTATAGAAAAGGCAATCCCTGGTGCAATTAAAATTTGCCACACTAAAAAATAATTTTTTGAAAAATTTACTGTAGAAAAGGTAATCCCTGGCGCAATTAAAACTTGCGACAGTAAAAAATTATTTTTTGTAAAATTTATTATAGAAAAGGTAATCCCTGGCGCAATTAAAACTTTCGACAGTAAAAAATTATTTTTTGTAAAATTTACTGTAGAAAAGGCAATCCCTGGCGCAATTAAAATTTGCGACAGTAAAAAATTATTTTTTGAATAATTTACTATAGAAAAGACAATCCCTGGCGTAATTAAAATTTGCGACAGTATAAAATTAATTTGTGAAAAATTTACTATAGAAAAGGCAAACCCTGGCGTATTTAAAATTTGCGACAGTAAAAAATTAATTTGTGAAAAATTTACTATAGAAAAGGCAATCCCTGGCGTAATTAAAATTTGAAACAGTATAAAATTATTTTTTGAAAAATTTACTCTAGATAAGGCAATCCCTGGCGCAATTAAAATTTGCGACAGTAGAAAATTATGTTTTGAAAAATTTACTGTAGAAAAGGCAATCCCTGGCGCAGTTAAAATTTGCGACAGTAAAAAATTATTTTTTGAAAAATTTACTATTCAAATGGCAATCCCTGGCGGATTTAAAATTTGCTTCAGTAAAAAATTATTTTGTGAAAAATTTACTACAGAAAAGGCAATCCCTGGCGTATTTAAAATTTGCGACAGTAAAAAATTAATTTTTGAAAAATTTACTATAGAAATGGCAATCCCTGGCGGATTTAAAATTTGCAACAGTAAGAAATTATTTTTTGAATAATTTACTATAGAAAAGGTAATCCCTGGCGCAATTAAAATTTGCGACAGTAAAAAATTATTTTTTGAAAAATTTTCTGTAGAAAAGGCAATCCCTGGCGCAATTAAAATTTGCGACAGTAAAAAATTATTTTTTGAAAAATTTAATATAGAAAAGGCAATCCCTGGCGCAATTAAAATTTGCGACAGTAAAAAATTATTTTTTGAATAATTTACTATAGAAAAGACAATCCCTGGCGTAATTAAAATTTGCGACAGTATAAAATTAATTTGTGAAAAATTTACTATAGAAAAGGCAATCCCTGGCGTATTTAAAATTTGCGACAGTAAAAAATTAATTTTTGAAAAATTTACTGTAGAAAAGGCAATCCCTGGCCTATTTAAAATTTGCGACAGTAAAAAATTAATTTTTGAAAAATTTATTATAGAAAAGGCAATACCTGGCGGATTTAAAATTTGCGACAGTAAAAAATTATTTTTTGCAAAATTTACTATAGAAAAGGCAATCCCTGGCGTAATTAAAATTTGCGACAGTATAAAATTAATTTGTGAAAAATTTACTATAGAAAAGTCAATCCCTGGCGTATTTAAAATTTGCGACAGTAAAAAATTAATTTTTGAAAAATTTACTATAGAAAAGGCAATCCCTGGCGTATTTAAAATTTGCGACAGTAAAAAATTAATTTTTGAAAAATTTACTGTAGAAAAGGCAATCCCTGGCGTATTTAAAATTTGCGACAGTATAAAATTATTTTTTGAAAAATTTACTCTAGATAAGGCAATCCCTGGCGCAATTAAAATTTGCGACAGTAGAAAATTATGTTTTGAAAAATTTACTGTAGAAAAGGCAATCCCTGGCGCAGTTAAAATTTGCGACAGTAAAAAATTATTTTTTGAAAAATTTACTATTCAAATGGCAATCCCTGGCGGATTTAAAATTTGCTTCAGTAAAAAATTATTTTGTGAAAAATTTACTACAGAAAAGGCAATCCCTGGCGTATTTAAAATTTGCGACAGTAAAAAATTAATTTTTGAAAAATTTACTATAGAAATGGCAATCCCTGGCGGATTTAAAATTTGCAACAGTAAGAAATTATTTTTTGAATAATTTACTATAGAAAAGGTAATCCCTGGCGCAATTAAAATTTGCGACAGTAAAAAATTATTTTTTGAAAAATTTTCTGTAGAAAAGGCAATCCCTGGCGCAATTAAAATTTGCGACAGTAAAAAATTTTTTTTTGAAAAATTTAATATAGAAAAGGCAATCCCTGGCGCAATTAAAATTTGCGACAGTAAAAAATTATTTTTTGAATAATTTACTATAGAAAAGACAATCCCTGGCGTAATTAAAATTTGCGACAGTATAAAATTAATTTGTGAAAAATTTACTATAGAAAAGGCAATCCCTGGCGTATTTAAAATTTGCGACAGTAAAAAATTAATTTTTGAAAAATTTACTGTAGAAAAGGCAATCCCTGGCCTATTTAAAATTTGCGACAGTAAAAAATTAATTTTTGAAAAATTTATTATAGAAAAGGCAATACCTGGCGGATTTAAAATTTGCGACAGTAAAAAATTATTTTTTGCAAAATTTACTATAGAAAAGGCAATCCCTGGCGTAATTAAAATTTGCGACAGTATAAAATTAATTTGTGAAAAATTTACTATAGAAAAGTCAATCCCTGGCGTATTTAAAATTTGCGACAGTAAAAAATTAATTTTTGAAAAATTTACTATAGAAAAGGCAATCCCTGGCGTATTTAAAATTTGCGACAGTAAAAAATTAATTTTTGAAAAATTTACTGTAGAAAAGGCAATCCCTGGCGTATTTAAAATTTGCGACAGTAAAAAATTAATTTTTGAAAAATTTATTATAGAAAAGGCAATCCCTGGCGTATTTAAAATTTGCGACAGTAAAAAATTAATTTTTGAAAAATTTACTATAGAAAAGGCAATCCCTGGCGGATTTAAAATTTGCGACAGTAAATAATTATTTTTTGAAAAATTTACTATAGAAAAGGCAATCCCTGGCGCAATTAAAATTTGCGACAGTAAAAAATTAATTTTTGAAAAATTTACTGTAGAAAAGGCAATCCCTGGCGTATTTAAAATTTGCGACAGTAAAAAATTAATTTTTGAAAAATTTATTATAGAAAAGGCAATCCCTGGCGTATTTAAAATTTGCGACAGTAAAAAATTAATTTTTGAAAAATTTATTATAGAAAAGGCAATTCCTGGCGGATTTAAAATTTGCGACAGTAAAAAATTATTTTTGAATAATTTACTATAGAAAAGGCAATACCTGGCGGATTTAAAATTTGCGACAGTACAAAATTATTTTTTGAATAATTTACTATAGAAAAGGCAATCCCTGGCGCAATTAAAATTTGCGACAGTAGAAAATTATTTTTTGAAAAATTTACCGTAGAAAAGGCAATCCCTGGCGCAATTAAAATTTTTGACAGTAAAAAATTATTTTTTGCAAAATTTACTATAGAAAAGGCAATCCCTGGCGTAATTAAAATTCGCGACAGTATAAAATTAATTTGTGAAAAATTTACTATAGAAAAGACAATCCCTGGCGTATTTAAAATTTGCGACAGTAAAAAATAAATTTTTGAAAAATTTACCGTAGAAAAGGCAATCCCTGGCGTATTTAAAATTTGCGACAGTAAAAAATTAATTTTTGAAAAATTTACTGTAGAAAAGGCAATCCCTGGCGCAATTAAAATTTGCGACAGTAAAAAATTATTTTTTGAAAAATTTACTGTAGAAAAGGCAATCCCTGGCGCAATTAAAATTTGCGACAGTAAAAAATTTATTTTTGAAAAATTTACTATAGAAAAGGCAATCCCTGGCGTAGTTAAATTTTGCGACAGTAAAAAATTATTTTTTAAAAAATTTACTGTAGAAAAGGCAATCCCTGGCGCAACTAAAATTTGCGACAGTAAAAATTATTTTTTGAAAAATTTACTGTAGAAAAGGCAATCCCTGGCGTATTTAAAATTTGCGACAGTAAAAAATTAATTTTTGAAAAATTTATTATAGAAAAGGCAATCCCTGGCGTATTTAAAATTTGCGACAGTAAAAAATTAATTTTTGAAAAATTTATTATAGAAAAGGCAATTCCTGGCGGATTTAAAATTTGCGACAGTAAAAAATTAATTTTTGAAAAATTTACTATAGAAAAGGCAATCCCTGGCGTAATTAAAATTTTCGACAGTAAAAAATTAATTTTTGAAAATTTTACTATAGAAAAGGCAATCCCTGGCGTAATTAAAATTTGCCACAGTATAAAATTATTTTTTGAAAAATTTACTATAGAAAGGGCAATCCCTGGCCCAATTAAAATTTGCTACAGTAAAGAATTATTTTTTGAAAAATTTACTGTTGAAAAGGCAATCCCTGGCGCAATTAAAATTTGCGACAGTATAAAATTATTTTTTGAAAAAGTTACTGTAGAAAAGGCAATCCCTGGCGCAATTAAAATTTCGACAGTAAAAAATTAATTTTTGAAAAATTAACTGTAGAAAAGGCAATCCCTGGCGCAATTAAAACTTGCGACAGTAAAAAATTATTTTTTGTAAAATTTACTATAGAAAAGGCAATCCCTGGCGCAATTAAAATTTGCGACAGTAAAAAATTAATTTTTGAAAAATTTACTATAGAAAAGGCAATCCCTGGCGGAATTAAAATTTGCCACAGGAAAAAATTATTTTTTGAAAAATTTACTGTAGAAAAGGTAATCCCTGGCGCAATTAAAACTTGCGACAGTAAAAAATTATTTTTTGAAAAATTTACTATAGAAGAGGCAATCCCTGGCGTATTTAAAATTTGCGACTGTATAAAATTAATTTTTGAAAAATTTACTATAGAAAAGGCAATCCCTGGCGTAATTAAAATTTTCGACAGTAAAAAATTATTTTTTGAATAATTTACTATAGAAAAGGCAATCCCTGGCGCAGTTAAAATTTGCGACAGTAAAAAATTATTTTTTGAAAAATTTACTATAGAAAAGGCAATCCCTGGCGTATTTAAAATTTGCGACAGTAAAAAATTAATTTTTGAAAAATTTACTATAGAAAAGGCAATCTCTGGCGGATTTAAAATTTGCGACAGTAAAAAATTAATTTTTGAAAAATTTACTATAGAAAAGGCAATCCCTGGCGCAATTAAAATTTGCGACAGTAAAAAATTATTTTTTGCAAAATTTACTATAGAAAAGGCAATCCCTGGCGCAATTAAAATTTGCGACAGTAAAAAATTATTTTTTTCAAAATTTACTATAGAAGAGGCAATCCCTGGCGTATTTAAAATTTGCGACAGTATAAAATTAATTTTTGAAAAATTTACTATAGAAAAGGTAATCCCTGGCGTATTTAAAATTTGCGACAGTAAAAAATAATTTTTTGAAAAATTTACTGTAGAAAAGGCAATCCCTGGCGCAATTAAAAATTGCGACAGTAAAAAATTATTTTTTGAATAATTTACTATAGAAAAGGCAATCACTGGCGCAATTAAAATTTGCGACAGTAAAAAATTATTTTTTGCAAAATTTACTGTAGAAAAGGCAATGCCTGGCGCAATTTAAATTTGCCACAGTAAAAAATTATTTTTTGAAAAATTTACTATAGAAAAGGCAATCCCTGGCGTAATTAAAATTTGCGACAGTATAAAATTATTTTTTGTAAAATTTACTGTAGAAAAGGCAATCCCTGGCGCAATTAAAATTTGCGACAGTAAAAAATTATTTTTTGAATAATTTACTATAGAAAAGGCAATCCCTGGCGCAATTAAAATTTGCGACAGTAAAAAATTATTTTTTGAATAATTTACTATAGAAAAGGCAATCCCTGGCGTAATTAGAATTTGCGACAGTAAAAAATTATTTTTTGCAAAATTTACTATAGAAAAGGCAATCCCTGGCGTATTTAAAATTTGCGACAGTAAAAAATTAATTTTTGAAGAATTTACTATAGAAAAGGCAATCCCTGGCGTAATTAAAATTTGCGACAGTATAAAATTAATTTGTGAAAGTTTACTATAGAAAAGGCAATCCCTGTCGTATTTAAAATTTGCGACAGTAAAAAATTAATTTTTGAAAAATTTACTGTAGAAGAGGCAAAACCTGGCGTATTTAAAATTTGCGACAGTAAAAAATTAATTTTTGAAAAATTTACTATAGAAAAGGCAATCCCTGGCGTATTTAAAATTTGCGACAGTATAAAATTATTTTTTGAATAATTTACTATAGAAAGGCAATCCCTGGCGCAGTTAAAATTTGCGACAGAAAAAAATTATTTTTTGAAAAATTTACTATAGAAAAGGCAATCCCTGGCGTATTTAAAATTTGCGACAGTAAAAAATTAATTTTTGAAAAATTTACTATAGAAAAGGCAATCCCTGGCGGATTTAAAATTTGCGACAGTAAAAAATTAATTTTTGAAAAATTTACTATAGAAAAGGCAATCCCTGGCGCAATTAAAATTTGCGACAGTAAAAAATTATTTTTTGCAATATTTACTATAGAAAGGCAATCCCTGGCGCAATTAAAATTTGCGACAGTAAAAAATTATTTTTTGCACAATTTACTATAGAAGAGGCAATCCCTGGCGTATTTAAAATTTGCGAAAGTATAAAATTAATTTTTGAAAAATTTACTATAGAAAAGGCAATCCCTGGCGTAGTTAAAATTTTCGACAGTAAAAAATTAATTTTTGGAAAATTTACTATAGAAATGGCAATCCCTGGCGTAATTAAAATTTGCGACAGTATAAAATTATTTTTTGAAAAATTTACTATAGAAAGGGCAATCCCTGGCGCAATTAAAACTTGCGACAGTAAAAAATTATTTTTTGTAAAATTTACTATAGAAAAGGTAATCCCGGGCGCAATTAAAACTTGCGACAGTAAAAAATTATTTTTTGTAAAATTTACTGTAGAAAGGGCAATCCCTGGCGCAGTTAAAATTTGCGACAGTAAAAAATTATTTTTTGAAAAATTTACTGTAGAAAAGGCAATCCCTGGCGCAATTAAAATTTGCGACAGTAGAAAATTATTTTTTGAAAAATTTACTGTAGAAAAGGCAATCCCTGGCGCAATTAAAATTTGCGACAGTAAAAAATTATTTTTTGAATAATTTACTATAGAAAAGGCAATACCTGGCGGATTTAAAATTTGCGACAGTAAACAATTATTTTGTGAAAAATTTACTATAGAAAAGGCAATCCCTGGCGTATTTAAAATTTGCGACAGTAAAAAATTAATTTTTGAAAAATTTACTATAGAAAAGGCAATCCCTGGCGGATTTAAAATTTGCGACAGTAAAAAAATATTTTTTGCAAAATTTACTATAGCAAAGGTAATCCCTGGCGCAATTAAAATTTGCGACAGTATAAAATTATTTTTTGCAAAATTTACTGTAGAAATGGCAATCGCTGGCGCAATTAAAATTTGCGACAGTAGAAAATTATTTTGTGAAAAATTTACTGTAGAAAAGGCAATCGCTGGCGCAATTAAAATTTGCGACAGTAGAAAATTATTTTGTGAAAAATTTACTGTAGAAAAGGCAATCCCTGGAGCAATTAAAATTTGAGACAGTAGAAAATTATTTTTTGAAAAATTTACTGTAGAAAAGGCAATCCCTGGCGTAATTAAAATTTTCGACATTAAAAAATTATTTTTTGCAAAATTTACTATAGAAATGGCAATCCCTGGCTTAATTAAAATTTGCGACTGTATAAAATTATTTTTTGAAAAATTTACTGTAGAAAACGCAATCCCTGGCGCAATTAAAATTTGCGACAGTAGAAAATTATTTTTTGAAAAATTTACTGTAGAAAAGGCAATCCCTGGCGCAATTAAAATTTTCGACAGTAAAATTTATTTTTTGCAAAATTTACTATAGAAAAGGCAATCCCTGGCGTAATTAAAATTTGCGACAGTATAAAATTAATTTGTGAAAAATTTACTATAGAAAAGGCAATCCCTGGCGTAATTAAAATTTGCGACAGTAAAAAATTATTTTTTGAAAAATTTACTATAGAAAAGGCAACCCCTGGCGCAATTAAAATTTGCGACAGCATATAATTATTTTTTGAAAAATTTACTATAGAAAAGCAATCCCTAGCGCAATTAAAATTTGCGACAGTAAAAAATTATTTTTTGCCAAATTTGCTATAGAAGAGGCAATCCCTGACATATTTAAAATTTGAGACAGTAAAAAATTATTTTTTGCAATATTTACTATAGAAAGGCAATCCCTGGCGCAATTAAAATTTGCGACAGTAAAAAATTATTTTTTGCAAAATTTACTATAGAAGAGGCAATCCCTGGCGTATTTAAAATTTGCGAAAGTATAAAATTAATTTTTGAAAAATTTACTATAGAAAAGCCAATCCTTGGCGTAGTTAAAATTTTCGACAGTAAAAATTTAATTTTTGAAAAATTTACTATAGAAAAGGCAATCCCTGGCGTAATTAAAATTTGCGACAGTAAAAAATTATTTTTTGAAAAATTTACTATAGAAAAGGCAATCCCTGGCGCAATTAAACTTTGCGACAGTATATAATTATTTTTTGAAAAATTTACTATAGAAAAGCAATCCCTAGCGCAATTAAAATTTGCGACAGTAAAAAATTATTTTTTGCAAAATTTACTATAGAAGAGGCAATCCCTGACATATTTAAAATTTGAGACAGTATAAAATTAATTTTTGAAAAATTTACTATAGAAAAGGCAATCCCTGGCGTAATTAAAATTTTCGACAGTAAAAAAATTAATTTTTGAAAATTTACTATAGAAAAAGCAATCCCTGGCGTAATTAAAATTTGAAACAGTATAAAATAATTTTTTGAAAAATTTACTATAGAAAAGGCAATCCCTGGCGCAATTAAAATTTGCGAGAGTAAAAAATTATTTTTTGAAAAATTTACTGTAGAAATGGCAATCCCTGGCGCAATTAAAATTTGCGACAGTATAAAATTAATTTTTGAAAAATTTACTGTAGAAAAGGCAATACTTGGCGCAATTAAAATTTTCGACAGTAAAAAATAATTTTTTGAAAAATTTACTGTAGAAAAGGTAATCCCTGGCGCAATTAAAACTTGCGACAGTAAAAAATTATTTTTTGTAAAATTTACTATAGAAAAGGTAATCCCTGGCGCAATTAAAACTTGCGACAGTAAAAAATTATTTTTTGTAAAATTTACTGTAGAAAAGGCAATCCTGGCGCAATTAAAATTTGCGACAGTAAAAAATTATTTTTTGAAAAATTTACTCTAGAAAAGGCAATCCCTGGCGCAATTAAAATTTGCGACAGTAGAAATTATTTTTTGAAAAATTTACTGTAGAAAAGGCAGTCCCTGCGCGGTTAAAATTTGCGACAGTAAAAAATTATTTTTGAAAAATTTACTATAGAAAAGGCAATCCCTGGCGGATTTAAAATGTGCGACAGTAAAAAATTATTTTGTGAAAAATTTACTATAGAAAAGGCAATACCTGGCGTATTTAAAATTTGCGACAGTAAAAAATTAATTTTTGAAAAATTTACTATAGAAAAGGCAAACCCTGGCGGATTTAAAATTTGCAACGTAAGAAATTATTTTTTGAATAATTTACTATAGAAAAGGTAATCCCTGGCGCAATTAAAATTTGCGACAGTAAAAAATTATTTTTTGAAAAATTTACTGTAGAAAAGGAAATCCCTGGAGCAATTAAAATTTGCGACAGTAAAAAATTATTTTTTGAATAATTTACTATAGAAAAAGACAATCCCTGGCGTAATTAAAATTTGCGACAGTATAAAATTAATTTGTGAAAAATTTACTATAGAAAAGGCAATCCCTGGCGTATTTAAAATTTGCGACAGTAAAAAATTAATTTTTGAAAAATTTACTGTAGAAAAGGCAATCCCCCGGCGTATTTAAAATTTGCGACAGTAAAAAATTAATTTTTGAAAAATTTATTATAGAAAAGGCAATCCCTGGCGGTTTTAAAATTTGCGACAGTAAAAATTATTTTTTGCAAAATTTACTATAGAAAAGGCAATACCTGGCGTAATTAAAATTTGCGACAGTATAAAATTAATTTGTGAAAAATTTACTATAGAAAAGACAATCCCTGGCGTTTTTAAAATTTGCGACAGTAAAAAATAAATTTTTGAAAAAATTACTGTAGAAAAGGCAATCCCTGGCGTATTTAAAATTTGCGACAGTAAAAAATTAATTTTGAAAAATTTACTATAGAAAAGGCAATCCCTGGCGTATTTAAAATTTGCGATAGTAAAAAATTAATTTTTGAAATTTTACTGTAGAAAAGGCAATCCCTGGCGTATTTAAAATGTGCGACAGTAAAAAATTAATTTTTGACAAATTTATTATAGAAAAGGCAATCCCTGGCGTATTTAAAATTTGCGACAGTAAAAAATTAATTTTGAAAAATTTACTATAGAAAAGGCAATCCCTGGCGGATTTAAAATTTGCGACAGTAAATAATTATTTTTTGAAAAATTTACTATAGAAAAGGCAATCACTGGCGCAATTAAAATTTGCGACAGTAAAAAATTAATTTTTGAAAAATTTACTGTAGAAAAGGCAATCCCTGGCGTATTTAAAATTTGCGACAGTAAAAAATTAATTTTTGAAAAATTTATTATAGAAAAGGCAATCCCTGCGTATTTAAATTTGCGACAGTAAAAATTAATTTTTGAAAAATTTATTATAGAAAAGGCAATCCCTGGCGGATTTAAAATTTGCGACAGTAAAAAATTATTTTTGAATAATTTACTATAGAAAAGGCAATCCCTGGCGGATTTAAAATTTGCGACAGTAAAAATTTATTTTTTGAATAATTTACTATAGAAAAGGCAATCCCTGGCGCAATTAAAATTTGCGACAGTAGAAAATTACTTTTTGAAAAATTTACCGTAGAAAAGGCAATCCCTGACGCAATTAAAATTTTCGACAGTAAAAAATTATTTTTTGCAAAATTTACTATAGAAAAGGCAATCCCTGGCGTAATTAAAATTTGCGACAGTATAAAATTAATTTGTGAAAAATTTACTATAGAAAAGACAATCCCTGGCGTATTTAAAATTTGCGACAGTAAAAAATAAATTTTTGAAAAATTTACTGTAGAAAAGGCAATCCCCATGGCGTATTTAAAATTTGCGACAGTAAAAAATTAATTTTTGAAAAATTTGCTATAGAAAAGGCAATCCCTGGCGTATTTAAAATTTGCGACATTATAAAATTATTTTTTGAAATATTTACTGTAGAAAAGGCAATCCCTGGCACAATTAAAACTTGCCACAATAACAAATTATTTTTTGTAAAATTTACTATAGAAAAGGCAATCACTGGCGCAATTAAATTTTGCGACAGTAAAAAATTATTTTTTGAAAAATTTACTATAGAAAAGGCAATCCATGGCGCAATTAAAATTTGCCACAGTAAAAAATTATTTTTTGAATAATTTACTATAGAAAACGCAATCCCTGGCGGATTTAAAATTTGCGACAGTAAAAAATTAATTTTTGAAAAATTTACTGTAGAAAAGGCAATCCCTGGCGTATTTAAAATTGGCGACAGTATAAAATTATTTTTTGAAAAATTTACTGTAGAAAAGACAATCCCTGGCACAATTAAAACTTCCCACAATAAAAAATTATTTTTGAATAATTTACTATAGAAAAGGCAATCCCTGGCGCAATTAAAATTTGCGAAAGTAGAAAATTATTTTTTGAAAAATTTACCGTAGAAAGGCACTCCCTGGCGCAATTAAAAATTTTCGACAGTAAAAAAATATTTTTTGCAAAATTTACTATAGAAAAGGCAATCACTGGCGTAATGAAAATTTGCGTCAGTATAAAATTGATTTGTGAAAATTTACTGTAGAAAAGGCAATCCCTGGCACAATTAAAACTTGCCACAATAACAAATTATTTTTTGTAAAATTTACTATACAAAAGGCAATCCCTGGCGCAATTAAATTTTGCGACAGTAAAAAATTATTTTTTGAAAAATTTACTATAGAAAAGGCAATCCCTGGCGTATTTAAAATTTGCGACAGTATAAAATTATTTTTTGAAAAATTTACTGTAGAAAAGGCAATCCCTGGCACAATTAGAAACTTGCCACAATAACAAATTATTTTTTGTAAAATTTACTATACAAAAGGCAATCCCTGGCGCAATTAAATTTTGCGACAGTAAAAAATTATTTTTTGAAAAATTTACTATAGAAAGGCAATCCTTGGCGGATTTAAAATGGCGACAGTAAAAAATTATTTTTTGAAAAATTTACTGTAGAAAAGGCAATCCCTGGCGCAATTAAAATTTTCCGACAGTAAAAAATTATTTTTTGAATAATTTACTAAAGAAAACGCAATTCCTGGCGGATTTAAAATTTGCGACAGTAAAAAAATAATTTGTGAAAAATTTACTATAGAAATGGCAATCCCTGGCGTATTTAAAATTTGCGACAGTAAAAAATTATTTTTTGAAAAAATTTACTGTAGAAAAAGGCAATCCCTGGCGCAATTAAAATTTGCGACAGTAAAAAATTATTTTTTGAAAAATTTACTGTAGAATAGGCAATCCCTGGCGCAATTAAAATTTGCGACAGTAAAAAATTATTTTTTGAAAAATTTACTGTAGAAATGGCAATCCCTGGCGCAATTAAAATTTGCGACAGTAAAAAATTAATTTTTGAAAAATTTACTATAGAAAGGCAATCCCTGGCGTAATTAAAGTTTGCGACAGTAAAAAAATTATTTTTTGAAAAATTTACTGTAGAAAAGGCAATCCCTGGCGCAACTAAAATTTGCGACAGTAAAAAATTATTTTTTGAAAAATTTACTGTAGAAAAGGCAATCCCTGGCGCAATAAAAAATTGCGACAGTAAAAAATTATTTTTGAATAATTTACTATAGAAAAGGCAATCACTGGCGCAATTAAAATTTGCGACAGTAAAAAATTATTTTTTGCAAAATTTACTGTAGAAAAAGGCAATCCCTGGCGCAATTTAAATTTGCTACAGTAAAAAATTATTTTTTGAAAAATTTACTATAGAAAAGGCAATCCCTGGCGTAATTAAAATTTGCGACAGTATAAAATTATTTTTTGTAAAATTTACTGTAGAAAAGGCAATCCCTGGCGCATTTAAAATTTGCGACATTAAAAATTTATTTTTTGAATAATTTACTATAGAAAAGGCAATCCCTGGCGCAATTAAAATTTGCGACAGTAAAAAATTATTTTTTGTAAAATTTACTATATAAAAGGCAAACCCTGGCGTATTAAAATTTGCGACAGTAAAAAATTATTTTTTGAAAAATTTACTGTTGAAAAGGCAAACCCTGGCGCAATTAAAATTTGCGACAGTATAAAATTATTTTTTGAAAAATTTACTGTAGAAAAGGCAATCCCTGGCGCAATTAAAAATTTCGACAGTAAAAAAAAATTAATTTTTGAAAAATTAACTGTAGAAAAGGCAAAACCTGGCGTATTTAAAATTTGCGACAGTAAAAAATTAATTTTTGAAAAATTTACTGTAGAAAAGGCAATCCCTGGCACAATTAAAACTTGCCACAATAACAAATTATTTTTTGTAAAATTTACTATACAAAAGGCAATCCCTGGCGCAATTAAATTTTGCGACATTAAAAAATTATTTTTTGAAAAATTTACTATAGAAAAGGCAATCCTTGGCGGATTTAAAATTTGCGACAGTAAAAAATTATTTTTTGAAAAATTTACTGTAGAAAAGGCAATCCCTGGCGCAATTAAAATTTGCGACAGTAAAAAATTATTTTTTGAATAATTTACTATAGAAAACGCAATTCCTGGCGGATTTAAAATTTGCGACAGTAAAAAATTAATTTGTGAAAAATTTACTATAGAAAAGGCAATCCCTGGCGTATTTAAAATTTGCGACAGTAAAAAATTATTTTTTTTGAAAAATTTACTGTAGAAAAGGCAATCCCTGGCGCAATTAAAATTTGCGACAGTAAAAAATTATCTTTTGAAAAATTTACTGTAGAATAGGCAATCCCTGGCGCAATTAAAATTTGCGACAGTAAAAAATTATTTTTTTAAAAATTTACTGTAGAAAAGGCAATCCCTGGCGCAATTAAAATTTGCGACAGTAAAAAATTAATTTTTGAAAAATTTACTATAGAAAAGGCAATCCCTGGCGTAATTAAAGTTTGCGACAGTAAAAAATAATTTTTGAAAAATTTACTGTAGAAAAGGCAATCCTGGCGCAACTAAAATTTGCGACAGTAAAAAATTATTTTTTGAAAAATTTACTGTAGAAAAGGCAATCCCTGGCGCAATTAAAAATTGCGACAGTAAAAAATTATTTTTGAATAATTTACTATAGAAAAGGCAATCACTGGCGCAATTAAAGTTTGCGAGAGTAAAAAATTATTTTTTGCAAAATTTACTGTAGAAAAGGCAATCCCTGGCGCAATTTAAATTTGCGACAGTAAAAAATTATTTTTTGAAAAATTTACTATAGAAAAGGCAATCCCTGGCGTAATTAAAATTTGCGACAGTATAAAATTATTTTTTGTAAAATTTACTGTAGAAAAGGCAATCCCTGGCGCAATTAAAATTTGCGACAGTAAAAATTATTTTTTGAATAATTTACTATAGAAAAGGCAATCCCTGGCGCAATTAAAATTTGCGACAGTAAAAAATTATTTTTTGAATAATTTACTATAGAAAACGCAATCCCTGGCGTATTTAAAATTTGGGACATTAAAAAATTATTTTTTGAAAAATTTACTGTAGAAAAGGCAATCCCTGGCGCAATTAAAATTTGCGACAGTAAAAAATTATTTTTTGAAAAATTTACTGTAGAAAAGGCAATCCCTGGCGCAATTAAAATTTGCGACAGTAAAAAATTATTTTTTGAAAAATTTACTGTAGAAAAGGCAATCCCTGGCGCAATTAAAATTTGCGACAGTAAAAAATTAATTTTTGAAAAATTTACTATAGAAAAGGCAATCCCTGGCGTAATTAAAGTGTGCGACATTAAAAAATTATTTTTTGAAAAATTTACTGTAGAAAAGGTAATCCCTGGCGCAACTAAAATTTGCGACAGTAAAAAATTATTTTTTGTAAAATTTACTGTAGAAAAGGCAATCCCTGGCGCAATTAAAAATTGCGACAGTAAAAACTTATTTTTGAATAATTTACTATAGAAAAGGCAATCACTGGCGTAATTAAAATTTGCGACAGTAAAAAATTATTTTTTGCAAAATTTACTGTAGAAAAGGCAATCCCTGGCGCAATTTAAATTTGCTACAGTAAAAAATTATTTTTTGAAAAATTTACTATAGAAAAGGCAATCCCTGGCGTAATTAAAATTTGCGACAGTATAAAATTATTTTTTGTAAAATTTACTGTAGAAAAGGCAATCCCTGGCGCAATTAAAATTTTCGACATTAAAAAGTTATTTTTTGAATCATTTACTATAGAAAAGGCAATCCCTGGCGCAATTAAAATTTGCAACAGAAAAAAATTATTTTTTGTAAAATTTACTATAGAAAAGGCAACCCCTGGCGTATTTAAAATTTGCGACAGTAAAAAATTATTTTTTGAAAAATTTACTGTTGAAAAGGCAAACCCTGGCGCAATTAAAATTTGCGACAGTATAAAATTATTTTTTGAAAAATTTACTGTAGAAAAGGCAATCCCTGGCGCAATTAAAATTTTCGACAGTAAAAAATTAATTTTTGAAAAATTAACTGTAGAAAAGGCAAAACCTGGCGTATTTAAAATTTGCGACAGTAAAAAATTAATTTTTGAGAAATTTACTATAGAAAAGGCAATCCCTGGCGCAATTAAAATTTGCGACAGTAAAAAATTATTTTTTGCAAAATTTACTATAGAAAAGGCAATCCCTGGCGTAATTAAAATTTGCTACAGTAAAAAATTATTTTTTGAAAAATTTACTGTTGAAAAGGCAATCCCTGGCGGAATTAAAATTTGCGACAGTATAAAATTATTTTTTGAAAAATTTACTATAGAAAAGGCAATTCCTGGCGGATTTAAAAATTTGCGACAGTAAAAAATTAATTTTTGAAAAATTTACTGCAGAAAAGGCAATCCCTGGCGCAATTAAAATTTGCGACAGTATAAAATTAAATTTTGAAAAATTTACTATAGAAAAGGCAATCCCTGGCGTAATTAAAATTTGCGACAGTAAAAAATTAATTTGTGTATAATTTACTATAGAAAAGGCAATCCCTGGCGTATTTAAAATTTGCGACAGTAAAAAATTATTTTTTGAAAAATTTACTGTTGAAAAGGCAAACCCTGGCGCATTTAAAATTTGCGACAGTATAAAATTATTTTTTGAAAAATTTACTGTAGAAAAGGCAATCCCTGGCGCAATTAAAATTTTCGACAGTAAAAAATTAATTTTTGAAAATTAACTGTAGAAAAGGCCAAACCTGGCGTATTTAAAATTTGCGACAGTAAAAAATTAATTTTTGAGAAATTTACTGTACAAAAGACAATCCCTGGCGTATTTAAAATTTGCGACAGTAAAAAATAAATTTTTGAAAAATTTACTGTAGAAAAGGCAATTCCTGACGTATTTAAAATTTGCGACAGTAAAAAATTAATTTTTGAAAAATTTACTATAGAAAAGGCAATCCCTGGCGTATTTAAAATTTGCGACAGTATAAAATTATTTTTTGAAAAATTTACTGTAGAAAAGGCAATCCCTGGCACAATTAAAACTTGCCACAATAACAAATTATTTTTTGTAAAATTTACTATACAAAAGGCAATCCCTGGCGCAATTAAATTTTGCGACATTAAAAAATTATTTTTTGAAAAATTTACTATAGAAAAGGCAATCTTGGCGGATTTAAAATTTGCGACAGTAAAAGATTATTTTTTGAAAAATTTACTGTAGAAAAGGCAATCCCTGGCGCAATTAAAATTTGCGACAGTAAAAATATTTTTTTGAATAATTTACTATAGAAAACGCAATTCCTGGCGGATTTAAAATTTGCGACAGTAAAACATTAATTTGTGAAAAATTTACTATAGAAAAGGCAATCCCTGGCGTATTTAAAATTTGCGACAGTAAAAAATTATTTTTTGAAAAATTTACTGTAGAAAAGGCAATCCCTGGCGCAATTAAAATTTGCGACAGTAAAAAATTATCTTTTGAAAAATTTACTGTAGAATAGGCAATCCCTGGCGCAATTAAAATTTGCGACAGTAAAAAATTATTTTTTGAAAAATTTACTGTAGAAAAGGCAATCCCTGGCGCAATTAAAATTTGCGACAGTAAAAAATTAATTTTTGAAAAATTTACTATAGAAAAGGCAATCCCTGGCGTAATTAAAGTTTGCGACAGTAAAAAATTATTTTTTGAAAAATTTACTGTAGAAAAGGCAATCCCTGGCGCAACTAAAATTTGCGACAGTAAAAAATTATTTTTTGAAAAATTTACTGTAGAAAAGGCAATCCCTGGCGCAATTAAAAATTGCGACAGTAAAAAATTATTTTTGAATAATTTACTATAGAAAAGGCAATCACTGGCGCAATTAAAGTTTGCGACAGTAAAAAATTATTTTTTGCAAAATTTACTGTAGAAAAGGCAATCCCTGGCGCAATTTAAATTTGCGACAGTAAAAAACTATTTTTTGAAAAATTTACTATAGAAAAGGCAATCCCTGGCGTAATTAAAATTTGCGACAGTATAAAATTATTTTTTGTAAAATTTACTGTAGAAAAGGCAATCCCTGGCGCAATTAAAATTTGCGACAGTAAAAATTATTTTTTGAATAATTTACTATAGAAAAGGCAATCCCTGGCGCAATTAAAATTTGCGACAGTAAAAAATTATTTTTTGAATAATTTACTATAGAAAACGCAATCCCTGGCGTATTTAAAATTTGGGACATTAAAAAATTATTTTTTGAAAAATTTACTGTAGAAAAGGCAATCCCTGGCGCAATTAAAATTTGCGACAGTAAAAAATTATTTTTTGAAAAATTTACTGTAGAAAAGGCAATCCCTGGCGTAATTAAAATTTGCGACAGTATAAAATTATTTTTTGTAAAATTTACTGTAGAAAAGGCAATCCCTGGCGCAATTAAAATTTGCGACATTAAAAAGTTATTTTTTGAATCATTTACTATAGAAAAGGCAATCCCTGGCGCAATTAAAATTTGCAACAGAAAAAAATTATTTTTTGTAAAATTTACTATAGAAAAGGCAACCCCTGGCGTATTTAAAATTTGCGACAGTAAAAAATTATTTTTTGAAAAATTTACTGTTGAAAAGGCAAACCCTGGCGCAATTAAAATTTGCGACAGTATAAAATTATTTTTTGAAAAATTTACTGTAGAAAAGGCAATCTCTGGCGCAATTAAAACTTGCGACAGTTAAAAATTAATTTGTGAATAATTTACTATAGAAAAGGCAATCCCTGGCGCAACTAAAATTTGCGACAGTAAAAAAAATTTTTTTTGAAAAATTTACTATAGAAAAGGCAATCCCTAGCGGATTTAAAATTTGGGACAGTAAAAAATTACTTTTTGAAAAATTTACTATAGAAAAGGCAATCCCTGGCGTAATTAAAATTTGAGACATTAAAAAATTAATTTGTTAAAAATTTACTGTAGAAAAGGCAATCCCTGGCGTAATTAAAACTTTCGACAGTAAAAAATTATTTTTTGAATAATTTACTATAGAAAAGGCAATCCCTGGCGCAATTAAAATTTGCGACAGTATAAAATTATTTTGTGAAAAATTTACTGTAGAAAAAGCAATCCCTGGCGAAATTAAAATTTGCGACAGTAAAAAATTATTTTTTGAATAATTTACAAAAGAAAAGGCAATCCCTGGCGCAATTAAAATTTACGACAGTAGAAAATTATTTTTTGAAAAATTAACTGTAGAAAAGGCAAAACCTGGCGTATTTAAAATTTGCGACAGTAAAAACTTAATTTTTGAGAAATTTACTATAGAAAAGGCAATCCCTGGTGTATTTAAAATTTGCGACAGTAAAAAATTATTTTTTGAAAAATTTACTGTAGAAAAGGCAATCCCTGGGGTAATTAAAACTTGCGACAGTAAAAAATTATTTTTTGAGTAATTTACTATAGAAAGGCAATCCCTGGCGCAATTAAAATTTGCGACAGTATAAAATTATTCTTTTAAAAATTTACTGTAGAAAAGGCAATCCCTGGCGCAATTAAAATTTGCGACATTAAAAAATTATTTTTTGAATAATTTACTATAGAACAGGCAATCCCTAGCGCAATTAAAATTTGCGACAGTAGAAATTTTTTTTTGAAAAGTTTACTGTAGAAAAGGCAATCCCTGGCGCAATTACAATTTGCGACAATATAAAATTAAATTTTGAAAAATTTACTATAGAAAAGGCAATCCCTGGCGCAATTAAAATTTGCGACAGTAAAAAATTAATTTGTGAAAAATTTACTGTAGAAAAGGCAATCTCTGGCGCAATTAAAACTTGCGACAGTTAAAAATTAATTTGTGAATAATTTACTATAGAAAAGGCAATCCCTGGCGCAACTAAAATTTGCGACAGTAAAAAAAATTTTTTTTTGAAAAATTTACTATAGAAAAGGCAATCCCTAGCGGATTTAAAATTTGGGACAGTAAAAAATTACTTTTTGAAAAATTTACTATAGAAAAGGCAATCCCTGGCGTAATTAAAATTTGAGACATTAAAAAATTAATTTGTTAAAAATTTACTGTAGAAAAGGCAATCCCTGGCGTAATTAAAACTTTCGACAGTAAAAAATTATTTTTTGAATAATTTACTATAGAAAAGGCAATCCCTGGCGCAATTAAAATTTGCGACAGTATAAAATTATTTTGTGAAAAATTTACTGTAGAAAAAGCAATCCCTGGCGAAATTAAAATTTGCGACAGTAAAAAATTATTTTTTGAATAATTTACAAAAGAAAAGGCAATCCCTGGCGCAATTAAAATTTACGACAGTAGAAAATTATTTTTTTTAAAATTTACTGTAGAAAAGGCAATCCCTGGTGCAATTACAATTTGCGACATTATAAAATTAAATTTTGAAAAATTTACTATTGAAAAGGCAATCCCTAGCGCAATTAAAATTTGCGACAGTAAAAAATTAATTTTTGAAAAATTTACTATAGAAAAGGCAATCCCTGGCGCAATTAAAATTTGCGACAGTAAAAAATTATTTTTTGAATAATTTACTATAGAAAAGGCAATCCCTGGCGGATTTAAAATTTGCGACAGTAAAAAATTAATTTTTGAAAAATTTTCTATAGAAAAGGCAATCCCTGGCGTAATTGAAATTTGCGACAGTAAAAAATTAATTTGTGAAAAATTTACTATAGAAAAGGCAATCCCTGGCGCAATTAAAATTTGCGACAGTAAAAAATTATTTTTTGAAAAATTTACTGTAGAAAAGGCAATCCCTGGCGCAGTTAAAATTTGCGACAGTATAAAATTAAATTTTGAAAAATTTACTATAGAAAAGGCAATCCCTGGCGCAATTAAAATTTGCGACAGTAAAAAATTATTTTCTGAAAAATTTACTGTAGAATAGGCAATCCCTGGCGCAATTAAAACTTGCGACAGTATAAAATTAAATTTTGAAAAATTTACTATAGAAAAGGCAATCCCTGGCGTAATTAAAATTTGCGACAGTAAAAAATTAATTTGTGAATAATTTACTATAGAAAAGTCAATCCCTGGCGTATTTAAATTTTGCGACATTAAAAAATTAATTTGTGAAAAATGTACTATAGAAAAGGCATTCCCTGGCGTAATTAAAATTTGCGACAGTAAAAAATTAATTTTTGAAAAATTTACTATAGAAAAGGCAATGCCTAGCGCAATTAAAATTTGCGACAGTAAAAAATCATTTTTTGAATAATTTACTATAGAAAAGCAATCCCTGGCGCAATTAAAATTTGCGACAGTAAAAAATTATTTTTTGAAAAATTTACTGTAGAAAAGGCAATCCCTGGCACAATTAAAATTTGCGACAGTAAAAAATTAATTTGTGAATCATTTACTATAGAAAAGGCAATCCCCGGCGTATTTAAAATTTGCGACAGTAAAAAAATTTTTTTTGCAAAAGTTACTATAGGAAAGGCAATCCCTGGCGTATTTAAAATTTGCGACAGTAAAAAATTATTTTTTGAAAAATTTACTATAGAAAAGGCAATCCCTAGCGGATTTAAAATTTGCGACAGTAAAAAATTACTTTTTGAAAAATTTACTATAGAAAAGGCAATCCCTGGCGTAATTAAAATTTGAGACATTAAAAAATTAATTTGTTAAAAATTTACTGTAGAAAAGGCAATCCCTGGCGTAATTAAAACTTGCGACAGTAAAAAATTATTTTTTGAATAATTTACTATAGAAAAGGCAATCCCTAGCGCAATTAAAATTTGCGACAGTATAAAATAATTTTTTGAAAAATTTACTGTAGAAAAAGCAATCCCTGGCGCAATTAAAATTTGCGACAGTAAAAAATTATTTTTTGAATAATTTACAAAAGAAAAGGCAATCCCTGGCGCAATTAAAATTTACGACAGTAGAAAATTATTTTTTGAAAAATTTACTGTAGAAAAGGCAATTCCTGGCGCAATTACTATTTGCGACATTATAAAATTAAATTTTGAAAAATTTACTATTGAAAAGGCAATCCCTACCGCAATTAAAATTTGCGAAAGTAAAAAATTAATTTTTGAAAAATTTACTATAGAAAAGGCAATCCCTGGCGCAATTAAAATTTGCGACAGTAAAAAATTATTTTTTGAATAATTTACTATAGAAGAGGCAATCCCAGGCGCAATTAAAATTTGCGACAGTCAAAAATTATTTTTTGAAAAACTTACTATAGAAAAGGCAATCCATGGCGGATTTAAAATTTGCGACAGTAAAAAATTAATTTTTGAAAAATTTTCTATAGAAAAGGAAATCCCTGGCGTAATTGAAATTTGCGACAGTAAAAAATTAATTTGTGAAAAATTTACTATAGAAAAGGCAATCCCTGGCGCAATTAAAATTTGCGACAGTAAAAAATTATTTTTTGAAAAATTTACTGTAGAAAAGGCAATCCCTGGCGCAGTTAAAATTTGCGACAGTATAAAATTAAATTTTGAAAAATTTACTATAGAAAAGGCAATCCCTGGCGCAATTAAAATTTGCGACAGTAAAAAATTATTTTTTGAAAAATTTACTTTAGAAAAGGCAATCCCTGGCGCAATTAAAACTTGCGACAGTATAAAATTAAATTTTGAAAAATTTACTATAGAAAAGTCAATCCCTGGCGTAATTAAAATTTGCGACAGTAAAAAATTAATTTGTGAATAATTTACTATAGAAAAGTCAATCCCTGGCGTATTTAAATTTTGCGACAGTAAAAAATTAATTTGTGAAAAATGTACTATAGAAAAGGCAATCCCTGGCGTAATTAAAATTTGCGACAGTAAAAAATTAATTTTTGAAAAATTTACTATAGAAAAGGCAATGCCTAGCGCAATTAAAATTTGCGAGAGTAAAAAATTATTTTTTGAATAATTTACTATAGAAAAGCAATCCCTGGCGCAATTAAAATTTGCGACAGTAAAAAATTATTTTTTGAAAAATTTACTGTAGAAAAGGCAATCCCTGGCACAATTAAAATTTGCGACAGTAAAAAATTAATTTGTGAATCATTTACTATAGAAAAGGCAATCCCCGGCGTATTTAAAATTTGCGACAGTAAAAAAATTTTTTTTGCAAAAGTTACTATAGAAAAGGCAATCCCTGGCGTATTTAAAATTTGCGACAGTAAAAAATTATTTTTTGAAAAATTTACTATAGAAAAGGCAATCCCTGGCGTATTTAAAATTTGCGACAGCAAAAAATTATTTTTTGAAAAATTTACTACAGGAAAGGCAATCCCTGGCGCAATTAAAACTTGCGACAGTAAAAAATTATTTTTTGAAAAATTTACTCTAGAAAAGGCAGTCCCTGGCGCAATTAAAATTTGCGACAGTAGAAAATTATTTTTTGAAAAATTTACTGTAGAAAAGGCAATCCCTGGCGCAATTAAAATTTGCGACAGTAAAAAATTATTTTTTTAATAATTTACTATAGAAAAGGCAATCCCTGGCGCAATTAAAATTTGCGACAGTAGAAAATTATTTTTTGAAAAATTTACTGTAGAAAAGGCAATCCCTGCCGCAATTAAAATTTGCGACAGTAAAAAATTATTTTTTGAAAAATTTACTGTAGAAAAGACAATCCCTGGCGCAATTAAAATTTGCGACAGTAAAAAATATTTTTTTGAAAAATTTACAGTAGAAAAGGCAATCCCTGGCGCAATTAAAATTTGCGACAGTAAAAAATTAATTTTTGAAAAATTTACTATAGAAAAGGCAATCCCTGGCGCAATTAAAATTTGCGACAGTAAAAAATTAATTTTTGAAAAATTTACTATAGAAAAGGCAATCCCTGGCGCAATTAAAATTTGCGACAGTAAAAAATTATTTTTTGAATAATTTACTATAGAAAATGCAATCCCTGGCGCAATTAAAATTTGCGACAGTAAAAAATTATTTTTTGCAAAATTTACTATAGAAAAGGCAATACATGTCGTATTTAAAATTTGCGACAGTAAAAAATTAATTTTTGAAAAATTTACTGTAGAAAAGGCAATCCCTGGCGCAATTAAAATTTGCGACAGTAGAAATTTTTTTTTTGAAAAATTTACTGTAGAAAAGACAATCCCTGGCGCAATTAAAATTTGCGACAGTAAAAAATTATTTTTTGAAAAATTTACTATAGAAAAGGCAATCCCTGGCGTATTTAAAATTTGCGACACTAAAAAATTATTTTTTGAAAATTTTACTGTAGAAAAGGCAATCCCTGGCGCAATTAAAATTTGCGAAAGTAAAAAATTAATTTTTGGAAAATTTACTATAGAAAAGGCAATCCCTGGCGCAATTAAAATTTGCGACAGTAAAAAATTAATTTTTGAAAAATTTACTGTAGAAAAGGCAATCCCTGGCGTATTTAAAATTTGCGACAGTCAAAAATTATTTTTTTGCAAAATTTACTATAGAAAAGGCAATCCCTGGCGTATTTAAAATTTGCGACAGTAAAAAATTAATATGCGGAAAATTTACTATAGAAAAGGCAATCCCTGGCGTAATTAAAATTTGCGACAGTAAAAAATTAATTTGTGAAAAATTTACTGTAGAAAAGGCAATCCCTGGCGCAATTAAAATTTGCGACAGTAGAAAATTAGTTTTTGAAAAATTTACTATAGAAAAGGCAATCCCCGGCGCAATTAAAATTTGCGACAGTAAAAAATTATTTTTTGAATAATTTACTATAGAAAAGGTAATCCCTGGCGCAATCAAAATTTGCGACAGTAAAAAATTATTTTTTGAATAATTTACTATAGAAAAGGCAATCCCTGGCGCAATTAAAATTTGCGACAGTAAAAAATTATTTTTTGAATAATTTACTATAGAAAAGGCAATACCTGGCGCAATTAAAATTTGCGACAGTAAAAAATTATTTTTTGAAAAACTTACTATAGAAAAGGCAATCCCTGGCGGAATTAAAATTTGCGACAGTAAAAAATTAATTTTTGAAAAATTTTCTATAGAAAAGGCAATACTTGGCGTAATTGAAATTTGCGACAGTAAAAAATTAATTTGTGAAAAATTTACTATAGAAAAGGCAATCCCTGGCGCAATTAAAATTTGCGACAGTAAAAAATTTTTTTTTGAAAAATTTACTGTAGAAAAGGCAATCCCTGGCGCAATTACAATTTGCGACAATATAAAATTAAATTTTGAAAAATTTACCATAGAAAAGGCAATCCCTGGCGCAATTAACATTTGCGACAGTAAAAAATTAATTTGTGAAAAATTTACTGTAGAAAAGGCAATCCCTGGCGCAATTAAAACTTGCGACAGTAAAAAATTAATTTGTGAATAATTTACTATAGAAAAGGCAATCCCTGGCGCAGTTAAAATTTGCGACAATAAAAAAAATTTTTTTTTTAAATTTACTATAGAAAAGGCAATCCCTGGCGGATTTAAAATTTGCGACAGTAAAAAATTACTTTTTGAAAAATTTACTATACAAAACGCAATCCCTGGCGTAGTTAAAATTTGAGACATTAAAAAATTAATTTGTTAAAAATTTACTGTAGAAAAGGCAATCCCTGGCGTAATTAAAACTTGCGACAGTAAAAAATTATTTTTTGAATAATTTACTATAGAAAAGGCAATCCCTGGCGCAATTAAAATTTGCGACAGTATAAAATTATTTTTTGAAAAATTTACTGTAGAAAAAGCAATCCCTGGCGCAATTAAAATTTGCGACAGTAAAAAATTATTTTTTGAATAATTTACAAAAGAAAAGGCAATCCCTGGCGCAATTAAAATTTACGACAGTAGAAAATTATTTTTTTTAAAATTTACTGTAGAAAAGGCAATCCCTGGCGCAATTACAATTTGCGACATTATAAAATTAAATTTTGAAAAATTTACTATTGAAAAGGCAATCCCTAGCGCAATTAAAATTTGCGACAGTAAAAAATTAATTTTTGAAAAATTTACTATAGAAAAGGCAATCCCTGGCGCAATTAAAATTTGCGACAGTAAAAAATTATTTTTTGAATAATTTACTATAGAAAAGGCAATACCTGGCGCAATTAAAATTTGCGACAGTAAAAAATTATTTTTTGAAAAACTTACTATAGAAAAGGCAATCCCTGGCGGATTTAAAATTTGCGACAGTAAAAAATTAATTTTTGAAAAATTTTCTATTGAAAAGGCAATACCTGGCGTAATTGAAATTTGCGACAGTAAAAAATTAATTTGTGAAAAATTTACTATAGAAAAGGCAATGATAGCGCAATTAAAATTTGCGACAGTAAAAAATTATTTTTTGAATAATTTACTATAGAAAAGCAATCCCTGGCGCAATTAAAATTTGCGACAGTAAAAAATTATTTTTTGAAAAATTTACTGTAGAAAAGGCAATCCCTGGCACAATTAAAATTTGCGACTGTAAAAAATTAATTTGTGAATCATTTACTATAGAAAAGGCAATCCCCGGCGTATTTAAAATTTGCGACGGTAAAAAAATTTTTTTTGCAAAAGTTACTATAGAAAAGGCAATCCCTGGCGTATTTAAAATTTGCGACAGTAAAAAATTATTTTTTGAAAAATTTACTATAGAAAAGGCAATCCCTGGCGTATTTAAAATTTGCGACAGCAAAAAATTATTTTTTGAAAAATTTACTACAGAAAAGGCAATCCCTGGCGCAATTAAAACTTGCGACAGTAAAAAATTATTTTTTGAAAAATTTACTGTAGAAAAGGCAGTCCCTGGCGAAATTAAAATTTGCGACAGTAGAAAATTATTTTTTGAAAAATTTACTGTAGAAAAGGCAACCCCTGGCGCAATTAAAATTTGCGACAGTAAAAAATTATTTTTTTAATAATTTACTATAGAAAAGGCAATCCCTGGCGCAATTAAAATTTGCGACAGTAGAAAATTATTTTTTGAAAAATTTACTGTAGAAAAGGCAATCCTTGGCGCAATTAAAATTTGCGACAGTAAAAAATTATTTTTTGAAAATTTTACTGTAGAAAAGACAATCCCTGGCGCAATTAAAATTTGCGACAGTAAAAAATTATTTTTTGAAAAATTTACTATAGAAAAGGCAATTCCTGGCGTATTTAAAATTTGCGACAGTAAAAAATTATTTTTTGAAAATTTTACTGTAGAAAAGGCAATCCCTGGCGCAATTAAAATTTGCGACAGTAAAAAATTACTTTTTGGAAAATTTACTATAGAAAAGGCAATCCCTGGCGCAATTAAAATTTGCGACAGTAAAAAATTAATTTTTGAAAAATTTACTGTAGAAAAGGCAATACCTGGCGCAAAAAAAATTTGCGACAGTAAAAAATTAATTTGTGAATAATTTACTATAGGAAAGGCAATCCCTGGCGTATTTAAAATTTGCGACAGTCAAAAATTATTTTTTTGCAAAATTTACTATAGAAAAGGCAATCCCTGGCGTATTTAAAATTTGCGACAGTAAAAAATTAATATGCGGAAAATTTACTGTAGAAAAGGCAATGCCTGGCGTAATTAAAACTTGCGACAGTAAAAAATTATTTTTTGAATAATTTACTATAGAAAATGCAATCCCTGGCGCAATTAAAATTTGCGACAGTATAAAATTATTTTTTGAAAAATTTAATGTAGAAAAGGCAATCCCTGGCGCAATTAAAATTTGCGACAGTAACAAATTATTTTTTGAATAATTTACAATAGAAAAGGCAATCCCTGGCGCAATTAAAATTTACGACAGTAGAAAATTATTTTTTTTTTAATTTACTGTAGAAAAGGCAATCCCTGGCGCACTTACAATTTGCGACAGTATAAAATTAAATTTTGAAAAATTTACTATGGAAAAGGCAATCCCTAGCGCAATTAAAATTTGCGACAGTAAAAAATTAATTTTTGAAAAATTTACTATAGAAAAGGCAATCCCTGGCGCAATTAAAATTTGCTACAGTAAAAGATTAATTTTTGAAAAATTTACTATAGAAAAGGCAATCCCTGGCGTATTTAAAATTTGCGACAGTCAAAAATTATTTTTTTGCAAAATTTACTATAGAAAAGGCAATCCCTGGCGTATTTAAAATTTGCGACAGTAAAAAATTAATATGCGGAAAATTTACTGTAGGAAAGGCAATCCCTGGCGTAATTAAAACTTGCGACAGTATAAAATTAAATTTTGAAAAATTTACTATAGAAAAGGCAATCCCTGGCGCAATTAAAACTTGCGACAGTAAAAAATTAATTTGTGAATAATTTACTATAGAAAAGGCAATCCCTGGCGCAGTTAAAATTTGCGACAAAAAAAAATTTTTTTTTTTTAAAAAATTTACTATAGAAAAGGCAATCCCTGGCGGAATTAAAATTTGCGACAGTAAAAAATTACTTTTTGAAAAATTTACTATAGAAGAGGCAATCCCTGGCGTAATTAAAATTTGCGACAGTAAAAAATTAATTTGTGAAAAATTTACTGTAGAAAAGGCAATCCCTGGCGTAATTAAAACTTGCGACAGTAAAAAATTATTTTTTGAATAATTTACTATAGAAAAGGCAATCCCTGGCGCAATTAAAATTTGCGACAGTATAAAATTATTTTTTGAAAAATTTAATGTAGAAAAGGCAATCCCTGGCGCAATTAAAATTTGCGACAGTAACAAATTATTTTTTGAATAATTTACAATAGAAAAGGCAATCCCTGGCGCAATTAAAATTTGCGACAGTAAAAAATTAATTTTTGAAAAATTTACTGTAGAAAAGGCAATACCTGGCGCAAAAAAAATTTGCGACAGTAAAAAATTAATTTGTGAATAATTTACTATAGGAAAGGCAATCCCTGGCGTATTTAAAATTTGCGACAGTCAAAAATTATTTTTTTGCAAAATTTACTATAGAAAAGGCAATCCCTGGCGTATTTAAAATTTGCGACAGTAAAAAATTAATATGCGGAAAATTTACTGTAGAAAAGGCAATGCCTGGCGTAATTAAAACTTGCGACAGTAAAAAATTATTTTTTGAATAATTTACTATAGAAAATGCAATCCCTGGCGCAATTAAAATTTGCGACAGTATAAAATTATTTTTTGAAAAATTTAATGTAGAAAAGGCAATCCCTGGCGCAATTAAAATTTGCGACAGTAACAAATTATTTTTTGAATAATTTACAATAGAAAAGGCAATCCCTGGCGCAATTAAAATTTACGACAGTAGAAAATTATTTTTTTTTTAATTTACTGTAGAAAAGGCAATCCCTGGCGCACTTACAATTTGCGACAGTATAAAATTAAATTTTGAAAAATTTACTATGGAAAAGGCAATCCCTAGCGCAATTAAAATTTGCGACAGTAAAAAATTAATTTTTGAAAAATTTACTATAGAAAAGGCAATCCCTGGCGCAATTAAAATTTGCTACAGTAAAAGATTAATTTTTGAAAAATTTACTATAGAAAAGGCAATCCCTGGCGTATTTAAAATTTGCGACAGTCAAAAATTATTTTTTTGCAAAATTTACTATAGAAAAGGCAATCCCTGGCGTATTTAAAATTTGCGACAGTAAAAAATTAATATGCGGAAAATTTACTGTAGGAAAGGCAATCCCTGGCGTAATTAAAACTTGCGACAGTATAAAATTAAATTTTGAAAAATTTACTATAGAAAAGGCAATCCCTGGCGCAATTAAAACTTGCGACAGTAAAAAATTAATTTGTGAATAATTTACTATAGAAAAGGCAATCCCTGGCGCAGTTAAAATTTGCGACAAAAAAAATTTTTTTTTTTTAAAAAATTTACTATAGAAAAGGCAATCCCTGGCGGAATTAAAATTTGCGACAGTAAAAAATTACTTTTTGAAAAATTTACTATAGAAGAGGCAATCCCTGGCGTAATTAAAATTTGCGACAGTAAAAAATTAATTTGTGAAAAATTTACTGTAGAAAAGGCAATCCCTGGCGTAATTAAAACTTGCGACAGTAAAAAATTATTTTTTGAATAATTTACTATAGAAAAGGCAATCCCTGGCGCAATTAAAATTTGCGACAGTATAAAATTATTTTTTGAAAAATTTAATGTAGAAAAGGCAATCCCTGGCGCAATTAAAATTTGCGACAGTAACAAATTATTTTTTGAATAATTTACAATAGAAAAGGCAATCCCTGGCGCAATTAAAATTTACGACAGTAGAAAATTATTTTTTTTTAAATTTACTGTAGAAAAGGCAATCCCTGGCGCACTTACAATTTGCGACAGTATAAAATTAAATTTTGAAAAATTTACTATGGAAAAGGCAATCCCTAGCGCAATTAAAATTTGCGACAGTAAAAAATTAATTTTTGAAAAATTTACTATAGAAAAGGCAATCCCTGGCGCAATTAAAATTTGCTACAGTAAAAGATTAATTTTTGAAAAATTTACTATAGAAAAGGCAATCCCTGGCGCAATTAAAATTTGCGACAGTAAAAAATTAATTTTTTGAAAAATTTACTATAGAAAAGGCAATCCCTGGCGTAATTAAAACTTGCGACAGTAAAAAATTATTTTTTGAAAAATTTACTATAGAAAAGGCAATCCCTGGCGCAATTAAAATTTGCGACAGTAGAAAATTATTTTTTGAATAAGTTACTATAGAAAAGGCAATCCCTGGCGCAATTAATATTTGCGACAGTAAAAAATTATTTTTTGAAAAATTTACTGTAGAAAAGGCAATCCCTGGCGCAATTAAAACTTGCGACACTAAAAAATTAATTTTTGAAAGATTTACTATAGAAAAGGCAATCCCTGGCGTATTTAAAATTTGCGACAGTAAAAAATTAATTTTTGAAAAATTTACTATAGAAAAGGCAATCCCTGGCGCAATTAAAATTTGCTACAGTAAAAGATTAATTTTTGAATAATTTACTATAGAAAAGGCAATACCTGGCGCAATTAATATTTGCGACAGTAAAAAATTAAATTTTGAAAAATTTACTATGGAAAAGGCAATCCCTAGCGCAATTAAAATTTGCGACAGTAAAAAATTAATTTTTGAAAGATTTACTATAGAAAAGGCAATACCTGGCGTATTTAAAATTTTCGACAGTAAAAAATTATTTTTTGAATAATTTACTATAGAAAAGGCAATCCCTGGCGTATTTAAAATTTGCGACAGCAAAAAATTATTTTTTGAAAAATTTACTGTAGAAAAGGCAATCCTTGGCGCAATTAAAATTTGCGACAGTAAAAAATTATTTTTTGAAAAATTTACTGTAGAAAAGGCAATCCCTGGCGCAATTAAAATTTGCGACAGTAAAAAACTATTTTTTGAAAAATTTTCTATAGAAAAGGCAATCCCTGGCGCAACTAAAATTTGCGGCAGTAAAAAATTATTTTTTGAATAATTTACTATAGAAAAGGCAATCCCTGGCGTATTTAAAATTTGCGACAGTAAAAAATTATTTTTTGAAAAATTTACTGTAGAAAAGGCAATCCCTGGCGCAATTAAAATTTGCGACAGTAAAAAATTATTTTTTGAAAAATTTACTGTAGAAAAGGCAATCCCTGGCGCAACTAAAACTTGCGACAATAAAAAATTAATTTTTGAAAAATTTACTATAGAAAAGGCAATCCCTGGCGTAATTAAAACTTGCGACAGTAAAAAATTATTTTTTGAATAATTTACTATAGAAAAGGCAATCCCTGGCGCAATTAAAATTTGCGACAGTATAAAATTATTTTTTGAAAAATTTACTGTAGAAAAGGCAATCCCTGGCGCAATTAAAATTTGCGACAATAAAAAATTATTTTTTGAAAAATTTACTGTAGAAAAGGCAATCCCTGGCGGAATTAAAATGTGCGACAGTAAAAAATTAATTTGTGAATAATTTACTGTAGAAAAGGCAATCCCTGGCGTATTTAAAATTTGCGACAATAAAAAATTATTTTTTGAAAAATTTACTATAGAAAGGCAATCCCTGGCGTATTTAAAATTTGCGACAGTAAAAAATTATTTTTTGAAAAATTTACTGTAGAAATGGCAATCCCTGGCGCAATTAAAATTTGCGAGAGTAGAAAATTATTTTTTGAAAAATTTACTGGAGAAAAGGCAATCCCTGGCGCAATTAAAATTTGCGACAGTAAAAAATTATTTTTTGAAAAAATTTACTGTAGAAATGGCAATCCCCGCACAATTAAAATTTGCGACTGTAAAAAATTATTTTTTGAATAATTTACTATAGAAAAGGCAATCCCTGGCGGATTTAAAACTTGCGACAAAAAAAAATAATTTTTGAAAAATTTACTATAGAAAAGGCAACCCTGGCGTAATTAAAATTTGCTACAGTAAAAAATTAATTTGTGAAAAATTTACTATAGAAAAGGCAATCCCATGCGTATTTAAAATTTGCGACAGAAAAAAATTATTTTTTTGCAAAATTTACTATAGAAATGCAATCTCTGGCGTATTTAAAATTTTCGACAGTAAAAACTTTTTTTTTTGCAAAATTTACTATAGAAAAGGCAATCCCTGGCGTATTTAAAATTTGCGACAGTAAAAAATTAATTTTTGAAAAATTTACTATAGAAAAGGCAATCCCTGGCGCAATTAAGATTTGGGACAGTAAAAAATTATTTTTTGAATAATTTACTATAGAAAAGTCAATTCCTGGCGCAATTAAAATTTGCGACAGTAAAAAATTATTTTTTGAAAAATTTACTATAGAAAAGACAATCCCTGGCGGATTTAAAATTTGCGACAGTAAAATATCAATTTTTGAAAAATTTACTATAGAAAAGGCAATCCCTGGCGTAATTAAAATTTGCGACAGTAAAAAATTAATTTGTGAAAAATTTACTATAGAAAAGGCAATCCCTGGCGTAATTAAAACTTGCGACAGTAAAAAATTATTTTTTGAAAAATTTACTATAGAAAAGGCAATCCCTGGCGGAATTAAAATTTGCGACAGTAGAAAATTATTTTTTGAATAATTTACTATAGAAAAGGCAATCTCTGGCGTATTTAAAATTTGCGACAGTAAAAAATTATTTTTTGAAAAATTTACTGTTGAAAAGGGAATCCCTGGCGCAATTACAATTTGCGACAGTAAAAAATTAATTTTTGAAAAATTTACTATAGAAAAGACAATCCCTGGCGGATTTAAAATTTGCGACAGTAAAATATCAATTTTTGAAAAATTTACTGTAGAAAAGGCAATCCCTGGCGGAATTAAAATGTGCGACAATAAAAAATTATTTTTTGAAAAATTTTCTATAGAAAGGCAATCCCTGGCGTATTTAAAATTTGCGAGAGTAAAAAATTATTTTTTGAAGAATTTACTGTAGAAAAGGCAATCCCTGGCGCAATTAAAATTTGCGACAGTAGAAAATTATTTTTTGAAAAATTTACTATAGAAAAGGCAATCCCTGGCGTATTTAAAATTTGCGACAGTAAAAAATTAATTTTTGAAAAATTTACTATAGAAAAGGCAATCCCTGGCGCAATTAAGATTTGGGACAGTAAAAAATTATTTTTTGAATAATTTACTATAGAAAAGTCAATTCCTGGCGCAATTAAAATTTGCGACAGTAAAAAATTATTTTTTGAAAAATTTACTATAGAAAAGACAATCCCTGGCGGATTTAAAATTTGCGACAGTAAAATATCAATTTTTGAAAAATTTACTGTAGAAAAGGCAATCCCTGGCGGAATTAAAATGTGCGACAATAAAAAATTATTTTTTGAAAAATTTTCTATAGAAAGGCAATCCCTGGCGTATTTAAAATTTGCGAGAGTAAAAAATTATTTTTTGAAGAATTTACTGTAGAAAAGGCAATCCCTGGCGCAATTAAAATTTGCGACAGTAGAAAATTATTTTTTGAAAAATTTACTGTAGAAAAGGCAATCCCTGGCGCAATTAAAATTTGCGACAGTAAAAAATTATTTTTTGAAAAATTTACTGTAGAAATGGCAATCCCTGGCGCAATTAAAATTTGTGACTGTAAAAAATTATTTTTTGAATAATTTACTATAGAAAAGGCAATCCCTGGCGGATTTAAAATTTGCGACAAAAAAAAATTAATTTTTGAAATATTTACTATAGAAAAGGCAACCCTGGCTTAATTAAAATTTGCTACAGTAAAAAATTAATTTGTGAAAAATTTACTATAGAAAAGGCAATCCCATGCGTATTTAAAATTTGCGACAGTAAAAAATTATTTTTTTGCAAAATTTACTATAAAAAAAAGCAATCCCAGGCGTATTTAAAATTTTCGACAGTAAAAAATTATTTTTATTGCAAAATTTACTATAGAAAAGGCAATCCCTGGCGTATTTAAAATTTGCGACAGTCAAAAATTAATTTTTGAAAAATTTACTATAGAAAAGGCAATCCCTGGCGCAATTAAAATTTGGGACAGTAAAAAATTATTTTTTGAATAATTTACTATAGAAAAGTCAATACCTGGCGCAATTAAAATTTGCGACAGTAAAAAATAATTTTTTGAAAAATTTACTATAGAAAAGGCAATCCCTGGCGCAATTAAAATTTGCGACAGCAAAAATTATTTTTTGAAAAATTTACTGTAGAAAAGGCAATCCCTGGCGCAATTAAAACTTGCGACAGTAAAAAATTATTTTTTGAAAAATTTACTATAGAAAAGGCAATCCCTGGCGCAATTAAAATTTGCGACAGTAGAAAATTATTTTTTGAATAATTTACTATAGAAAAGGCAATCCCTGGCGCAATTAATATTTGCGACAGTAAAAAAATATTTTTTGAATAATTTACTGTAGAAAAGGCAATCCCTGGCGCAATTAAAACTTGCGACAGTAAAAAATTAATTTTTGAAAAATTTTCTATAGAAAAGGCAATCCCTGGCGCAACTAAAATTTGCGGCAGTAAAAAATTATTTTTTGAATAATTTACTATAGAAAAGGCAATCCCTGGCGTATTTAAAATTTGCGACAGTAAAAAATTATTTTTTGAAAAATTTACTGTAGAAAAGGCAATCCCTGGCGCAATTAAAATTTGCGACAGTAAATAATTATTTTTTGAAAAATTTACTATAGAAAAGGCAATCCCTGGCGTATTTAAAATTTGCGACAGTATAAAATTATTTTTTGAAAAATTTACTGTAGAAAGGCAATCCCTGGCGCAATTAAAATTTGCGACAGTAAAAAATTAATTTGTGAATAATTTACTATAGAAAAGGCAATCCCTGGCGTATTTAAAATTTTCGACAGTAAAAAATTATTTTTTGAATAATTTACTATAGAAAAGGCAATCCCTGGCGTATTTAAAATTTGCGACAGTAAAAAATTATTTTTTGAAAAATTTACTGTAGAAAAGGCAATCCTTGGCGCAATTAAAATTTGCGACAGTAAAAAATTATTTTTTGAAAAATTTACTGTAGAAAAGGCAATCCCTGGCGCAATTAAAATTTGCGACAGTAAAAGATTAATTTTTGAATAATTTACTATAGAAAAGGCAATTCCTGGCGCAATTAAAATTTGCGACAGTAAAATATTATTTTTTGAATAATTTACTATAGAGAAGGCAATCCCTGGCGCAATTAAAATTTGCGACAGTAAAAAATTATTTTTTGAAAAATTTTCTATAGAAAAGGCAATCCCTGGTGCAACTAAAATTTGCGGCAGTAAAAAATTATTTTTTGAATAATTTACTATAGAAAAGGCAATCCCTGGCGTATTTAAAATTTGCGACAGTAAAAAATTATTTTTTGAAAAATTTACTGTAGAAAAGGCAATCCCTGCGCAATTAAAATTTGCGACAGTAAAAAGTTATTTTTTGAAAAATTTAATGTAGAAAAGGCAATCCCTGGCGCAATTAAAACTTGCGACAGTAAAAAATTAATTTTTGAAAAATGTACTATAGAAAAGGAAATACCTGGCGCAATTAAAATTTGCGACAGTAAAAAATTAATTAGTGAACAATTTCCTATAGAAAAGGCAATCCCTGGCGCAATTAAAATTTGCGACAGCAAAAATTATTTTTTGAAAAATTTACTGTAGAAAAGGCAATCCCTGGCGCAATTAAAACTTGCGACAGTAAAAAATTATTTTTTGAAAAATTTACTATAGAAAAATTTGCGACAGTAGAAAATTATTTTTTGAATAATTTACTATAGAAAAGGCAATCCCTGGCGCAATTAATATTTGCGACAGTAAAAAATTATTTTTTGAATAATTTACTGTAGAAAAGGCAATCCCTGGCGCAATTAAAACTTGCGACAGTAAAAAATTAATTTTTGAAAAATTTTCTATAGAAAAGGCAATCCCTGGCGCAACTAAAATTTGCGGCAGTAAAAAATTATTTTTTGAATAATTTACTATAGAAAAGGCAATCCCTGGCGTATTTAAAATTTGCGACAGTAAAAAATTATTTTTTGAAAAATTTACTGTAGAAAAGGCAATCCCTGGCGCAATTAAAATTTGCGACAGTAAATAATTATTTTTTGAAAAATTTACTATAGAAAAGGCAATCCCTGGCGTATTTAAAATTTGCGACAGTATAAAATTATTTTTTGAAAAATTTACTGTAGAAAGGCAATCCCTGGCGCAATTAAAATTTGCGACAGTAAAAAATTAATTTGTGAATAATTTACTATAGAAAAGGCAATCCCTGGCGTATTTAAAATTTTCGACAGTAAAAAATTATTTTTTGAATAATTTACTATAGAAAAGGCAATCCCTGGCGTATTTAAAATTTGCGACAGTAAAAAATTATTTTTTGAAAAATTTACTATAGAGAAGGCAATCCTTGGCGCAATTAAAATTTGCGACAGTAAAAAATTATTTTTTGAAAAATTTACTGTAGAAAAGGCAATCCCTGGTGCAACTAAAATTTGCGGCAGTAAAAAATTATTTTTTGAATAATTTACTATAGAAAAGGCAATCCCTGGCGTATTTAAAATTTGCGACAGTAAAAAATTATTTTTTGAAAAATTTACTGTAGAAAAGGCAATCCCTGCGCAATTAAAATTTGCGACAGTAAAAAGTTATTTTTTGAAAAATTTAATGTAGAAAAGGCAATCCCTGGCGCAATTAAAACTTGCGACAGTAAAAAATTAATTTTTGAAAAATGTACTATAGAAAAGGAAATACCTGGCGCAATTAAAATTTGCGACAGTAAAAAATTAATTAGTGAACAATTTCCTATAGAAATGGCAATCCCTGGCGCAATTAAAATTTGCGACAGTAAAAAATTATTTTTTGAAAAATTTACTGTAGAAAAGGCAATCCCTGGCGCAATTAAAATTTGCGACAGTAAAAAATTATTTTTTGAAAAATTTACTGTAGAAAAGGCAATCCCTGGCGCAATTAAAATTAGCGACAGTAAAAGATTAATTTTTGAAAAATTTACTATAGAAAAGGCAATCCCTGGCGTAATAAAAATTTGCGACAGTAAAAAATTAATTTTTGGAAAATTTACTATAGAAATGGCAATCCCTGGCTTATTTAAAATTTGCGACAGTATAAAATTATTTTTTGAAAAATTTACTGTAGAAAGGCAATCCCTGGCGCAATTAAAATTTGCGACAGTAAAAAATTAATTTTTGAAAAATTTACTGTAGAAAAGGCAATCCCTGGCGCAATTAAAATTAGCGACAGTAAAAGATTAATTTTTGAAAAATTTACTATAGAAAAGGCAATCCCTGGCGTAATAAAAATTTGCGACAGTAAAAAATTAATTTTTGGAAAATTTACTATAGAAATGGCAATCCCTGGCGTATTTAAAATTTGCGACAGTATAAAATTATTTTTTGAAAAATTTACTGTAGAAAGGCAATCCCTGGCGCAATTAAAATTTGCGACAGTAAAAAATTAATTTTTGAATAATTTACTATAGAAAAGGCAATTCCTGGCGCAATTAAAATTTGCGACAGTAAAATATTATTTTTTGAATAATTTACTATAGAGAAGGCAATCCCTGGCGCAATTAAAATTTGCGACAGTAAAAAATTATTTTTTGAAAAATTTTCTATAGAAAAGGCAATCCCTGGTGCAACTAAAATTTGCGGCAGTAAAAAATTATTTTTTGAATAATTTACTATAGAAAAGGCAATCCCTGGCGTATTTAAAATTTGCGACAGTAAAAAATTATTTTTTGAAAAATTTACTGTAGAAAAGGCAATCCCTGCGCAATTAAAATTTGCGACAGTAAAAAGTTATTTTTTGAAAAATTTAATGTAGAAAAGGCAATCCCTGGCGCAATTAAAACTTGCGACAGTAAAAAATTAATTTTTGAAAAATGTACTATAGAAAAGGAAATACCTGGCGCAATTAAAATTTGCGACAGTAAAAAATTAATTAGTGAACAATTTCCTATAGAAAAGGCAATCCCTGGCGCAATTAAAATTTGCGACAGCAAAAATTATTTTTTGAAAAATTTACTGTAGAAAAGGCAATCCCTGGCGCAATTAAAACTTGCGACAGTAAAAAATTATTTTTTGAAAAATTTACTATAGAAAAATTTGCGACAGTAGAAAATTATTTTTTGAATAATTTACTATAGAAAAGGCAATCCCTGGCGCAATTAATATTTGCGACAGTAAAAAATTATTTTTTGAATAATTTACTGTAGAAAAGGCAATCCCTGGCGCAATTAAAACTTGCGACAGTAAAAAATTAATTTTTGAAAAATTTTCTATAGAAAAGGCAATCCCTGGCGCAACTAAAATTTGCGGCAGTAAAAAATTATTTTTTGAATAATTTACTATAGAAAAGGCAATCCCTGGCGTATTTAAAATTTTCGACAGTAAAAAATTATTTTTTGAATAATTTACTATAGAAAAGGCAATCCCTGGCGTATTTAAAATTTGCGACAGTAAAAAATTATTTTTTGAAAAATTTACTATAGAGAAGGCAATCCTTGGCGCAATTAAAATTTGCGACAGTAAAAAATTATTTTTTGAAAAATTTACTGTAGAAAAGGCAATCCCTGGTGCAACTAAAATTTGCGGCAGTAAAAAATTATTTTTTGAATAATTTACTATAGAAAAGGCAATCCCTGGCGTTTTTAAAATTTGCGACAGTAAAAAATTATTTTTTGAAAAATTTACTGTAGAAAAGGCAATCCCTGCGCAATTAAAATTTGCGACAGTAAAAAGTTATTTTTTGAAAAATTTAATGTAGAAAAGGCAATCCCTGGCGCAATTAAAACTTGCGACAGTAAAAAATTAATTTTTGAAAAATGTACTATAGAAAAGGAAATACCTGGCGCAATTAAAATTTGCGACAGTAAAAAATTAATTAGTGAACAATTTCCTATAGAAATGGCAATCCCTGGCGCAATTAAAATTTGCGACAGTAAAAAATTATTTTTTGAAAAATTTACTGTAGAAAAGGCAATCCCTGGCGCAATTAAAATTTGCGACAGTAAAAAATTATTTTTTGAAAAATTTACTGTAGAAAAGGCAATCCCTGGCGCAATTAAAATTAGCGACAGTAAAAGATTAATTTTTGAAAAATTTACTATAGAAAAGGCAATCCCTGGCGTAATAAAAATTTGCGACAGTAAAAAATTAATTTTTGGAAAATTTACTATAGAAATGGCAATCCCTGGCGTATTTAAAATTTGCGACAGTATAAAATTATTTTTTGAAAAATTTACTGTAGAAAGGCAATCCCTGGCGCAATTAAAATTTGCGACAGTAAAAAATTAATTTCTGAATAATTTACTATAGAAAAGGCAATCCCTGGCGTATTTAAAATTTTCGACAGTAAAAAATTATTTTTTGAATAATTTACTATAGAAAAGGCAATCCCTGGCGTATTTAAAATTTGCGACAGTATAAAATTATTTTTTGAAAAATTTACTGTAGAAAAGGCAATACCTGGCGCAATTAAAATTTGCGACAGTAAAAAATTATTTTTGAAAAATTTACTGTAGAAAAGGCAATCCCTGGCGCAATTAAAATTTGCGACAGTAAAAGATTAATTTTTGAATAATTTACTATAGAAAAGGCAATTCCAGGCGCAATTAAAATTTGCGACCGTAAAAAATTATTTTTTGAATAATTTACTATAGAGAAGGCAATCCCTGGCGCAATTAAAATTTGCGACAGTAAAAAATTATTTTTTGAAAAATTTTCTATAGAAAAGGCAATCCCTGGTGCAACTAAAATTTGCGGCAGTAAAAAATTATTTTTTGAATAATTTACTATAGAAAAGGCAATCCCTGGCGTATTTAAAATTTGCGACACTAGAAAATTACTTTTTGAAAAATTTACTATAGAAACGGCAATCCCTGGCGTAATTAAAATTTGCGACAGTAAAAAATTACTTTTTGCAAAATTTACTATAGAAAAGGCAATCCCTGGCGTATTTAAAATTTGCGACAGCATAAAATTATTTTTTGAAAAATTTACTGTAGAAAGGCAATACCTGGCGCAATTAAAATTTGCGACAGTAAAAAATTAATTTGTGAATAATTTACTATAGAAAAGGCAATCCCTGGCGTATTTAAAATTTTCGACAGTAAAAAATTATTTTTTGAATAATTTACTATAGAAAAGGCAATCCCTGGCGTATTTAAAATTTGCGACAGTAAAAAATTATTTTTTGAAAAATTTACTGTAGAAAAGGCAATCCCTGGCGCAATTAAAATTTGCGACGGTAAAAAATTATTTTTTGAAAAATTTACTGTAGAAAAGGCAATCCCTGGCGCAATTAAAATTTGCGACAGTAAAAGATTAATTTTTGAATAATTTACTATAGAAAAGGCAATTCCTGGCGCAACTAAAATTTGCGACAGTAAAAAATCATTTTTTGAATAATTTACTATAGAGAAGGCAATCCCTGGCGCAATTAAAATTTGCGACAGTAAAAAATTATTTTTTGAAAAAATTTTCTATAGAAAAGGCAATCCCTGGTGCAACTAAAATTTGCGGCAGTAAAAAATTATTTTTTGAATAATTTACTATAGAAAAGGCAATCCCTGGCGTATTTAAAATTTGCGACACTAGAAAATTACTTTTTGAAAAATTTACTATAGAAATGGCAATCCCTGGCGTAATTAAAATTTGCGACAGTAAAAAATTACTTTTTGCAAAATTTACTATAGAAAAGGCAATCCCTGGCGTATTTAAAATTTGCGACAGCATAAAATTATTTTTTGAAAAATTTACTGTAGAAAGGCAATACCTGGCGCAATTAAAATTTGCGACAGTAAAAAATTAATTTGTGAATAATTTACTATAGAAAAGGCAATCCCTGGCGTATTTAAAATTTTCGACAGTAAAAAATTATTTTTTGAATAATTCACTATAGAAAAGGCAAACCCTGGCGTATTTAAAATTTGCGACAGTAAAAAATTATTTTTTGAAAAATTTACTGTAGAAAAGGCAATCCCTGGCGCAATTAAAATTTGCGACGGTAAAAAATTATTTTTTGAAAAATTTACTGTAGAAAAGGCAATCCCTGGCGCAATTAAAATTTGCGACAGTAAAAAATTAATTTTTGAAAAATTTACTATAGAAAAGGAAATACCTGGCGCAATTAAAATTTCCGACAGTAAAAAATTAATTAGTGAACAATTTCCTATAGAAAAGGCAATCCCTGGCGCAATTAAAATTTGCGACAGAAAAAATTATTTTTTGAAAAATTTACTGTAGAAAAGGCAATCCCTGGCGCAATTAAAATTTGCGACAGTAAAAAATTATTTTTTGAAAAATTTACTGTAGAAAAGGCAATCCCTGGCGCAATTAAAATTTGCGGCAGTAAAAGATTAATTTTTGAAAAATTTACTATAGAAAAGGCAATCCCTGGAGCAATTAAAATTTGCGACAGTAAAAATTATTTTTTGAAAAATTTACTGTAGAAAAGGCAATCCCTGGCGCAATTAAAATTTGCGACAGTAAAAAATTATTTTTTGAAAAATTTAATGTAGAAAAGGCAATCCCTGGCGCAATTAAAACTTGCGACAGTAAAAAATTAATTTTTGAAAAATTTACTATAGAAAAGGAAATACCTGGCGCAATTAAAATTTCCGACAGTAAAAAATTAATTAGTGAACAATTTCCTATAGAAAAGGCAATCCCTGGCGCAATTAAAATTTGCGACAGAAAAAATTATTTTTTGAAAAATTTACTGTAGAAAAGGCAATCCCTGGCGCAATTAAAATTTGCGACAGTAAAAAATTATTTTTTGAAAAATTTACTGTAGAAAAGGCAATCCCTGGCGCAATTAAAATTTGCGACAGTAAAAGATTAATTTTTGAAAAATTTACTATAGAAAAGGCAATCCCTGGAGCAATTAAAATTAGCGACAGTAAAAAATTATTTTTTGAATAATTTACTATAGAGAAGGCAATCCCTTTCGCAATTGAAATTTGCGACAGTAAAAAACTATGTTTTGAAAAATTTTCTATAGAAAAGGCAATCCCTGGCGCAACTAAAATTTGCGGCAGTAAAAAATTATTTTTTGAATAATTTACTATAGAAAAGGCGATCCCTGGCGTATTTAAAATTTGCGACAGTAAAAAATTATTTTTTAAAAAATTTACTGTAGAAAAGGCAATCCCTGGCGCAATTAAAATTTGTGACAGTAAATAATTATTTTTTGAAAAATTTACTGTAGAAAAGGCAATCCCTGGCGCAATTAAAACTTGCGACAGTAAAAAATTAATTTTTGAAAAATTTACTATAGAAAAGGCAATCCCTGGCACAATTAAAATTTGCGACAGTAAAAAATTAATTTGTGAAAAATTTACTGTAGAAAAGGCAGTCCTTGGCGTAATTAAAACTTGCGACAGTAAAAAATTATTTTTTGAATAATTTACTATAGAAAAGGCAATCCCTGGCGCAATTAAAATTTGCGACAGTATAAAATTATTTTTTGAAAAATTTACTGTAGAAAAGGAAATCCCTGGCGGATTTAAAATTTGCGACAAAAAAAAATTGATTTTTGAAAAATTTACTATAGAAAAGGCAACCCTGGCGTAATTAAAATTTGCTACAGCAAAAAATTAATTTGTGAAAAATTTACTATAGAAAAGGCAATCCCAAGCGTATTTAAAATTTGCGACAGTAAAAAATTATTTTTTTGCAAAATTTACTATAGAAAAGGCAATCCCTGGCGCAATTAAAATTTGCGACAGCAAAAATTAATTTTTGAAAAATTTACTATAGAAAAGGCAATCCCTGGCGGATTTAAAATTTGCGACAGTAAAATATTAATTTTTAAAAAATTTACTATAGAAAAGGCAATCCCTGGCGTAATTAAAATTTGCGACAGTAAAAAATTAATTTGTGAAAAATTTACTATAGAAAAGGCAATTCCTGGCGTAATTAAAACTTGCGACAGTAAAAAATTATTT